>JSUI01006298.1:0-35333 GCA_000833645.1 Huntiella omanensis | reverse complement strand
TCGAACAAGTTTCAGACGTCGCTGTTGCTAGTTTGATGGAGGTTTGGATGAATGATTTGCTATCATGGGGGTGCTGGATTTCACCGCTGTCATGATAGCTAATTGTCGGGTTCTATTGTGCTGGCACTGTTTGGTTCTCGTCTTGATTTTGGGTGATTGTCTTCGCTCTTTGCTGGGTTTTGGGTCGCAATACCGACAAAGTTTGATCAATATATTTTAATTCGGACAAATTTCATCTGAAAAGTGACATCTCACTCTCTAATTTCTTGAAATTACTTTCCCCGTTGTCATGAAAGTACCCCAAGATGCCTTTTGCCTTGTATGGCCGACTTTGCTTACCTGACCCATTGTGTAAACAAAGATATTGGTTTATGATTATATAACATATCTCACAATGGGGATTCCCCATCGCTATGTCTAGGCCGGAGGCTCCTTATGTATCGGCGGTGAGGCTCTGTCGCTGTGATGCAGAGAGCATCGTATTTCGCAAGTTCATGAACACGAGGTTCTGGGCAGTCAAACTCACAATAAACAGAACAACATGTTCCATTAGGAGTCCTGTTTGGCGCTTTGAGGCCTCACTCGGAGCAACAACTCTACCTTTGGGTAGTTTACTATATTATTCAATGATATGAGATGTAATGTCCACGCGCTCGATTGTATCCCTACGCTGGGTTAAACCAATCATTCAACACAGGCAACACAATGGTGACCGCAGATAGATTGCCAGTACGATGAACCCTCTGAATGCGGACGCATCATTTCCCAATGGCAACTACGTCACCTTCCGACTGCTACCCGTGCTAGAATCTTTTGACGATAATGCGCTACGTAAGAAAAGACGTCATGTTTGATGTTCAAACCAGTCATTTTCCATCCGCACTTCTTGCGTGGTATAAACCTTCTTTCAATTTGAAGCTTTATCTCGCGATTTCTGACACCTATTTCAACTAGCGGCTCGAAGCTATCTTGAAGCCACGGTACCGGGATATAATAGCTGTTACGGAGCAACAAGTTGAAGAGAATGGACATAAGTCTAGTGAGTTTTTACCCTACTCGCAGAGTCATTCATTCAATCTAACATGCCAATTGCAAGCTCTATTGACTGTGGGGATGGTCGCATCTTGTGGATCGGCAGCATATAGGCAATTCGGACAGGCGTCAATTGGAAGTGGAGCTTGCAAATGCTAATCATCTCGAGGAGGTAACTGAATCTCACGCTGGCTCTGCTTCTGGCTCGGCCAAAAAGAAGAGTCTGCCAGAGATGCCCACGACGGGCTCAACTGGGAGGACTGCAAAGTCAGGGACACAGGATAACAAGATCGGTACTCAATGAAGTAAGCTTTGCAATCTACTTTGGGCGTGATCCCGACCCAAGCAGCGCAGGGGGCTACGTACAAACCCATTGGAGACGACGCAAAAAGATGAACCTCGGGATTGCAAACGACACGGCTACAAAGCCGAATTTTAGGACACCAGAAAAAAATGTAAAAACAATCTTTGACTGCAAAAAAGGACATACAACACCGGGTATTCGCACGTGGTCACCCACCGTACTACTAATCCAGCGCTCTGTGGCTTGACTATGGGGGAGCAGACGGGACCCCGTATTTTCCACAGGCTATGGTCGTATGTGCTAGTACTCTCCGTAAACTGGACTCATAAAGGCTCTGGAAACAGATTTTAGGTTACCTTTGGACTGAAGACAATCACATCCCAGGTATTATCATGGTCAAGCCAGATATCACAGCTACGCCGGTATAAGTACGCATTTGCAATATGTGTTGAACATAGAATCTAACCACATAACTTAGCACTTGCAAACTCACCGGAAACATTTTAGAAAGCGACTAAGGTGCTGGTAGAACAAACTGTGGTATCAACAAGATATACACCTACATCGCGGGTGTCAGATTTCACTCTGTCTGGAGGTTCTTAATAGGGTTAGGGTTCCCGCGTAGCACAGGTTGCAACCTTGTAGTCAATGTGTTAATATGGTGGCGTCATGTAAGTGACCGCTGCAAACGAGTCTGATTGATCAATCAGCTGTAGGAGGTTCCGGTTTGCGGTGTTGCCTGGCTATCGTGATAGGCAGGTGTGTAGTATCTCCAGTATATAGTCTCGCCCTCTCTCCCTTTTTCTCTCTCCTTTTCTTTCCTTTTAGTTAGATCACTGAATATACTGTGACTATACGATAACTACTACAACTATCTTGATCCCTTCTTCATACACTGTTATTCACAGTGATTACCTAAACGCTAGCAGTCATCTACCGCATGAGGATGTACGCTCTATGCTTTCGACATGTGCACCCGACAGTCAAGTTATACTAAACAATACGGCGAGATTAGGGGAAACGGCTGGTCGAAACTTACAGGTAAATGTTGTTAGTTACTAGTCGTTCATCTGTAGGGTTACTGTCGCTGAGGTAGCGTCATGCCGGGCATACGGTGCACATTGTACTACATCACAATGTAGTGAGCTAAAAAACGAAGTCGGCTCAGCAGGCAACGAGAGAGTTGATGCAAAGAGCTTGTTTCATGTATGTACATATGCATGTACATGCAATGTATATTGTGGACACTATATGTACCTCCTACAACAAACTAAAGCTCCCAATAAAAACCCCCAACACCCTTCAGCCTAACAAAATCCATTTCTCCTCTGTTTCCAAGTCATCATATTGTCCCGTCTCCAACTCCACCCGTGCCACCCTCTCCCAGAATCCACCCTCTTCCAAAATAAGTAACAAACCAACAACCTTCACTTCCATCCTCGGGATCAGAATATTCATCTAGAGCAGCGAACAAGAACTCCCCGGAATGATGTTGTAACCCCATGGTAGCGCATATGGTATCTAGGTCAAGGTATAGACTCGCTTTATCAAATACCCCATTAGATTCATAAGAATTGGTGGATTGCGGAACCTTGACTGTGTGTGTCTTGAATACGAAGAGACTTTTGTTAAGTAACGGCTGTAGATTCACACCGGGGAAAACAGTGCCCGGGTCCAAGTCTGATTTACAAGGAGCCGTCGTTTTCCATGTACTTTCCTTGACATCATACATTAGACGCAAAACACCCTTTGAATGAGATTCGCTAGTTTGCAGAGCAAGTAAGACGTAATACTGGATACTGTATAGTCTACGCCTCGGTCAGCATTATCCCTAAACAAGAATTCTAAAAACGTACCTCCATTTCCGGGAATATCCATCGTGGGAGTTAATATCCATTTCCTCGAAAGACCACCCATATGGACTCCAACTAGGCACATGCCGTCCTCGTTGAACGGGAATTCTTTCTCCAGTCCCTTCGCTCTTCCATAGTAACGTCTCCGGCATACACCATAACAAAATCCCCCAGAGATGTGTACCGCCATACGCATGGGCAAGGTAGTCATAAAGTGGTTTAACAGTAGCGTATGTATCTTCCCTTTTGACGCTCGCCCGTTGGTAATTCGCAAGTACATGGGGAAGAAGTTCCTGTGACTCGAGACTCCACGAGTAGTCATAAAGGAAAGGCGACTTAGGAAATCCCGTAAGTTTATAATACCATCCCCCACGCACAGCACACTCCAGAAACTCAGCATTGATACTTTCTGCAAAATGTCGTCTCCCAGTGACGAAGATGACCTCCTCATCAGCAAAGATTAATTGTCGCGGAGAAACAACCTGTTCAATATGTGACTGAGCTCTCTCAGACCATTTAGAATTCCCTGTTATGACATAGCGATGTTCGCATTGGTTGAGTAGGATTCGCAGGGTATAGTTCTGTCCAGCCACGGTAAATGGGACATCTACCGGGTCAGGAAAGTTCTCTCTTGGCTTTGATATACCGGCGAGTCCGTCCCCGTTTAGACTTGCGTCGATAACGGTGAGTGCTGCGCCGTGAAAGATGACGCCAAAGTTGTCTAATTCGTCTAGGTACCCCGCGGAAGATGCGTCTTGACATAGAGTGTTTACCCATATGTAGTTGATTTTAAACTCTCGTGAAACCTTGATTGTGTCGATGACCGTTTGAGTGAGCATTGTGGGGGAAAGACTGTTGGGTTGTTCTAGAGCTTTGGTGTAATGAGTCATGTCTTGATCATCTGACGCGTGACTCAAAGCGATGTATCTATACTCCTTGATATTGGCGTTTTCATAGATTTCAACGCACATCTTTTCGATGTTAACGAGTCGTAAGACGGTAATAGTTCTAGTAATCGTCAGTACCCAAAACACCCCAGCACAACGCATAACTTACACCGCACTAAACCGCATAACCTCCATATCCTCCCTCAAATTCATAAACTCACTCATCCACCTCCTCCCCAATCCAAAATCAAACCAAACCGGAATCCTCCTCGGCCTAAACGCATCCTGAAACCCCATACCATCATCCGCCAAATACACAATAACATCTCTATCCCCTCTAACCCGCGGCTTCGTCAACCCCCAATGTGTCATCTGAAACTCCTCAAATCCAAACCCTCCCAACTCAATATACCCCATTCTCCTCGGCGTCGCCTGTATCACCCAGGAAGTCGGGAAGGAATCGGCGTTATATTCCCTGATTAGCCGCTCAAAACCAATACATACCGGACAGACACGGTTATCTAGGTTCTTTAATTCGCGAGGGAGAGGTTCCGTCTGGGATGTAAGGTGTTCATTTCGTTTTTCGGAGGACAAGCGGTGGAATTGGGCGGATACGGAGGCGCGGAAAGTTGCGGTGGATACTTGTAATTGCGTGATAAAGACTCTGCATCGGAAGCAGAATTCCAGTTCTTGGAATACCTCAGCTGTAGTAGACCCATCTGGCTTGCGGCGGTGAAATTGGAAAGCACCATTGTCGTTAATGGTATAAATAGTTTTAACATCTGTTGAAAAAGACATTTTAACGGCTACTAACAACAGAAGAAACCACCAATACAACGGGCAACTCGCCATCTATTTATCTTTATTGCAATGCTCAGTCCAAGTAATCTGCCTACACAAAATCGCCAATGCTTCTCTCGCTCTATCACACCCAAGTAAGTATATATCCACGATGTCCGTTCGCTGTCTGTGTAACCAGTTCACCCCGACAACCTGGTACATTCTCGATCGACGGGGTCTTTGCTTCTTTGACCGGTCGAAGCCTCACATGTTGAGCCGTGGACGTGCTTGAAGTTTGTTTCTCTATAAGGGTTGGTATATACTGTTGTATGGATGGTGTCCATTTTTGAGGGTAAAGATAAGACTAAAATGTAGAGAGTCTCTTGGATGTATCTGGGAGCGTGGGTCGCCATGGCCGGGGGCGGTGAGACGGGGCAGATCTGGACTGTGGTTGAAGTGTGAGTGGGAGACATGCGACTACCATTGAATCTAGTTTAGAGCCGCCAAATTACAACAAGCTTGCAAGTCACTGTTTCTCAAACATAGATGTATATAGTTCACCTGCTATCAGATATAACCCATAGACTCCTCAACTCCTACGCAGACTCCCTTCACGAACCTATGACCTCCTAACCCAACAAAATCCACCATTCCTTACGTATCATCCTTTCAAACTCAGCAACATAAACATCCACACGAGCAACCCGTTCCCAGAACTCATTCTTCCGCTTGACAAGCACCAAGCCAGCAATCAAACTCCTACTCTCCTCCTCGTCATCCTCGGTCGTAGGATCCACATATTCATCAAGGGCGGCATATATGAACTCCCCTTGGCGATCTTGCAAACCTGCCTGCTTACAAAGCTTGTCTAGGTCGACGCAGAGGCTATAATTACCGAGGTTGTTTTTGGACCTGGGTTGCGTGGAATGTTCCACTTTGACTGTCTGTGGCTTGAACGCGAGGAGACTTCGATCAAGGAGAGCCCGTGTATCTATCCTAGGAAAGACTGTATTAGGATCTAGATCGTTATCATGAGTTGTTGTCGTCTGCCATGTATTATCCTCATGATCAATGAGAAGTCGAAGGATGGCCTTTCTGTTGGACCTGTCGGTCTGGTGTCTAATCAAAGCATAATACTTCATATCATGGAATCTACACAAAGGTTAGTCTTCTTCCCAAAAATTCACTCCAAATCTTTCATACCTGAAAGTCTCCCTCTCTAACTCATCAGAACAATTGAGATTCCTCTCTTTAAACTCCCACGCATGAGGACTCCAACTCGGCAAACGCTGTCCCATCTGATTTTGTATCCTTCTTCCTGGCCCTTCACTACTCCACAATAACGGCCCCATGATCTGCTCCGTTAGAAGCCCCCATAAATGCGTCGCACCAAAGACATGGCAGAAGTAGTCAAATAGAGGCTTCACCGCCACATATGTTCTATCCTCATCCTGGGTCTTCGCTTGATACTCAGCAAAGATGTTATCGATGCTCTTTCTCGCGGCCCGGTAGTAGGGGTCCTCGTATGAAAAGAGCGCTTCTGGAAATGCATCAAGCTGGTACCGCCATTCGCCACAGTCGTCTGCCGGAAGAAACTCGGCATTGATACTTTCTGCAAAGTGTCTATCGCCGGTGATAAAGAATGCCTCCTTATCTGTAAAGATCAACTTCCGTGGAGATACCGCTTGTTCAATGACGGACTGTGGTTTCGTCGCCCATTTGGAATCCTCTGTGATACAGTCTCGCGGTTCCCATTCGTTGATCAACATCTTTAGGTTATAGTCCTGACCAGCCATTGAGAACGGGACGTCAACTGGTTCTGGAAAGTATTGCCTAGGCGTGGAAACCCCGGAAAGTCCACTGCCATCTTTGCTGGCATCAATGACTGTTAAACTTGCTCCGTGGAAGATAAAGCCGATGTTTGCCAACTCTTTCGCATAAGTAATAGAATCTCGGTCAAGACACAAGATGTCTATCCAGATGTACTTGACTCCAAACTTTTGTGCCACCACAATCGTATCCAGGATTGTTTGAGGAAGGGCTGTGGGCTTAAGGGTCCCCCTTTCTGAGAGGGCATCCTCATAACAGGACAGCTTCTCGTCATCTATGGCATGACTAAGAGCAATGTAATTGTACTCCTTGAGATTTGCTGATTGGTAGACCTCCCGACACATGGTTTCGATGTTCACCAGTCGGAATACATCAAGGGTTCTAAAAATAGTTAATACCAATGCGAGGAGACATCATTAAGATACTTACACAGCACTGAACTGCATCTCATCGGCGTCTGCCCTTAAATTCTTAAAGTCGTTCACCCAGCTCCTCCCCAGATCAAAATCAAACCACTCCGGAATAACCTTTGGTTGAAAAGCATCCACGAATCCCGAGCGCTTGTCTTCAAGGTACAACCTAATAGCCCCATTCCCCTCAATAGTAGGTTCCTCCAACTCCCAAACCTGCAACGGCACCTGTTCATATCCAAATCCACGATCATCAATCTTACCAACCTCCCTCGGAACTGCATTATGAAGGCCGTAAAAAGGCTCATACTCGCCTTCACTCTCCTCCACCAGTGCTGCGAGGGCAATGCACACAGGACAGTCTTCATCGTCAACCCTGGGCAATTCCCGCGGTGGATATCTCGGTCGCCGGGCATATGCTTCCTTGGCTTTAGGAAAGGACCATTGATGAAATTGGGCGGATACGGCTGCGCGGAAACTTGCTGTGGCGACTTGTAGGCGGGTTACAAATTGCTCGCAACGGAAGCAGAAATTTAGTTCTGAGTATATGCCATTCGATGCTCCTAGCTCGGGTGTGCGAGCGTGGAACTGAAGGGCGCCATCGATGGTGGTGGAGTAAAGCGTCCTAACTGGATTTGAGTTTTTCATTGGAATTTTGAAGTTGATTGTTGAAAAAGAAGGTTTAAATCGCGCAAACAAGTAGATTAGTATTTATCCTCTTGTAGGAGCATTCCCCTGTATGGCAGCCTAGCGAAAACAGAAAAAATAGGCAAGCTCCATAGCGCCAAATCCTACTCTGCCGAAGTCAGTGTGATGTTGCGAAATACTGTCATCATCTGTGTAACCGGTTCAATTGAGCAGTCTCTTAGACTGACAATGACGGCGTCCGATGTTTGATAGACATAGCCCGTCAGGGTATCCAAGGGGGTCCAATTGCTTGTAATGTATCTACGTTTCGATTAGCTTTAGAACAGACACAACACTGTTGATCCTTTGCAAATAAGGTTATAGTAGTAGTGAGACACATTCTTATGTTAGTATGTCACTTATAACATGGTTGATTTGGTATCACAAATTTGGGGCCTTTACATGTGAAATCGGGTTAGTACTGTGTTACTTGATACAGCAGTGTTGTAAGGCTGTCATTCTAATCTGCATGTTAACCGTAGTCTTGCTCAACACTGAGGGTCGACATGGCTAGACCTCGATCAAGCTGGCTGCTTACAGTACAGGTGTATGTGCATTTCATCCAAGGTACTTTTCACATGTTGGACGATCAGCTTGCCATGTCCAATATCTGCAAGTAAGTTCCAACGACATCAGTCTCAAGCTCACAACGCCAGTTGGTTATGAGGTGATGTGCTGATGTCAATATATATGCAGGGGTATCCGGTAACGTGCAGATCGTGCCGATACAACCGGGCTATCCTTTAAGCAGATGACGCATTACCGCGAAGTCACTCATAATGGTGTCTCGTCACCGGCAGATAGTTATACATAACCTCTAATCTACCTCCTTTACCACCACAAAACAATCCCCAATACTGATCAACCAAACTAAAGTCAACTCTCCCCTCCGTCAGCTAAATCCGGTCTAAACCCGCGACGTCCCTTCTTCCTCGTGTAACGCCTCCCACTTAAAACACCCCGTTACATCCGAAATCTCCGGGTTCCCTTGTCTTCCAAATCGGGTTCGGCCATCGTAATTCACTACCGACCCGTCATCATCAACATTATCATAGATTGACGATTCCTTTGTTCGGTATCTTCAATCAGTCATATCTTCCGCTTTGGGAATCCCCCTTGTAGGGTTACTTGTCACGTGCCATAACCCACAGTCAATTCGTACGGTCGGGTGTGTTTTGACTACCGTTTTCAGCGAGACCTAAGATTGATCTACCGAAAGATTGAGGAGGAGCTGAAGTGGGGAAGGAACTCGAGTACAGGGTTTTTTAAGGAGGAAGGAGTGAGGATGACGATGTGTACATGAATATACATGTAGTATGTATGCATATGCCGATGAAAAAAAGAAAGGGTTGAACATCCAGAAGGACATGAATACCCCGCTTTGTTAGTGGAAAACTCTGCTTACTTGGTTGTCTTACCGCCAGATTGGCCCAGCCAGTTGGCTGATTGAAAATCGGCGCAATGACGTGGAATTGTCCGACCCCTCGGATCACCAGTACATGCATCCCCTCCCCAGCCGGCCCGGACAACCGGCCAGCGGTGTCTTGATTCTCGTCATCCTTAGGACATGCAAAACCTCCTCGCGCAGGGATAAGCTAAATATGATTTTATCGGACCCAACCCTGGAGGGTTTGAGGAATTAACAAAAATTTACCTCTGTGAATTAAAGCTGCCTGGTCATGTGATAGTTTGGGTTGGGGTTGATAGCTTGTCCGTGTCTTTTTTCTGGGTCTCTTGTCGCTGGTCGCGACATTTACTACTGATTGTTCAAGATCTTGTCGCTGGTATATGGCACCTTCTAGTTTTCGATTTGGTAGTATGACCGTTTATTTGTTCTGGATCGTTTTGGCTGTTAAAGTTTCATGCTTTTTTTTTCTGTAGATTAGTGGTAAATATGTACAGTAGTCTCTCATAGTTTGGTGACAACAACTTTCTTTTAGAAGTACCGAAAATTCAGAAGGCTTCAGCATGACTAAAAGGAATGGGGCTGTTCAGGGTTATGTAGTTTTATTTCCATGGAAAGCTCAAGACAAACACTGTACATCTGCAGTGAGACGCCATACTAATACCGTAATAATATTCATGTAAACACTGTATATATCATAACCCTATCAAATGGCTGACCAAAATTTACCTTGTCACCAAACTCTGAAAGACTACTGTAAAGGTAAATTTATCTTCACTTTTTAGTACATATACCAGTCCCAGGCTGCATGTCATTGAGGGTATAGATATCCGGTTTACAGTTTTAGAGTATTGGTGAGTCCCTTTATAGACCTTTATAGATTCTCAAATTTGTATTGGAGTTAACTGGCTTCGTTGGTAATCCAGTTTCCAGCTGGGCTCGTCATGGCAAGTATACTGCATGTGTAAAAACATGCCGAATAAATGCGGAGTAACCCGCGATGGCATCAATGACATCATTGATTGATTGATGTGCCTTTATTCCTCGCTATCATTCAATAACATCAGCACCAGGATACAGGCGACATGACATTGGGGTTACGAGGGTTACAAGGCTCAGGCTTACATAATCCATATATATTTTTTTGTCCCAATTAGGATGTCCGAGTGAAATCTCGGATCCGAAATTTCACTCGGACATCCTAATTGGGAAAGACAGGGGACTGGCGCGAGGAGGTTTTGTGTCGTGACCGATGCCCGTTGGCCCCTGCCAACGGTCCCATCATCACAACCGGCTGCTCGGCCACCCCTTGGGGTAGCCCAGCAGCCTGTCCCAGCAGGACTGCCACCTGGCGCCCGCCGGCCTGCGGCCTGGCGCCCGCTGGCACCTGGCGGCCACGCCCAGCCTCCGGCCTCGGGACGTGGCCCATGGTATATAGGCCTACGCCCCCTCTCTTAGACTAGATAGCTACACTCTAATACATCATCTCTCATATATCATATCTCACAGACACAACATTTTGCCTGGCCTTGTCATCCTCGCCATACCGCCAATACGTCCTTCAACAAATCCTCCACATGGTCCCTGCATCCTCCGTGACCAATCCGGCCTTTTAGGCAAAGTCACACTTCCAAATGTCACATGAAGGAAGCATGCCAAGTGCTGTGCCAACTGGAGGGTCGTTTGCTGCATAGAAGGATATACTGGAGTTGATTCATAGTCCATACATACTGCACTTTACCCCTGTCTCTTGTGGTGCCGGGATATTCACGGACCGGGCGGTGCGGAGGAGTTTGAATCCCAGGGCCATAGTCATGGGATGGAGGGATTTGAAAATCGTGGAAAATCGTGGAAAATCGTGGCCCCGCTGTTTGCGTGGTTTGGTTCGGATTTTGACGGTGGAGAGATGGATTCTGCAAGGTTAACTGCAACATGCAATTTGGTGGACTCTATCGCTTATCTGATAATTTGTTGAGGTTCTTTCTGATTATTCGTCCGTGGTTGGTTCGTAAGCAAGTTCTTTGTTTGCAGAAATAATTGGCGAATACTACCATTTTTTCCAACGTCACCAGAGTCAAATTTTATATCATCGCTCGCATCATAGTTCCGTGTTATGCGCTCGCTACCAAACTTGTTCGTCACAAATACAATCCTAAGAAATCAGAAATGCCCGGCTCCCCACCCGCAGAATATAAAATCACCCGCGGCACCGCCTGTCTCAACTGCGCCCGTCGAAAAGTCCGCTGCGACAAGAAAAAGCCATGTTCCCAGTGCATCAAGAACGCCACCGAGTGTCTTGTGATGCCACCACAAGCACCGCGGCGTCGGAAGAGACGTATTTTAGAACGCGATTTGTTGGATAGGTTACATGCCTATGAGGCGTTACTTACTGCGCATAATATCCCGTTTGAGCCGTTGGGAGAGGTCAAAGTTATCGATGAAGATGATGTACTCGGCGGGGTTCCTAAAATTGAGTTGGGCGTTTTACCGAAAGAACCCGGGGAAAGGGGATTAGCTGGGATCGAGGGAGGTATGGAGGGCTTGTTAAAGACGGAGGATAAAAGTCCGAGGATGAGTGATAGTCCTGATCCGGATGGTATAAAGAAAATACGGCCGTAAGTCGGATATCTCCGGTGAATTGTAACACACATATACTAACCCGTTCTAGACAATGGTTTAATTTCCACAGAGAAGTAAATCACCCACTAGCATAACACGGAACGCCACAAACTAACCCCATCTAGTTTATCGCATCCGAAGCTCTCATGAAAGATTCATCATCCGACGAAGACTCAGAAAGTGAAACCCCCGTCCCCGTGCAACATAAAACTTACGACCGAATCTACGGAGACCCGTGCTCCTTCCCGTTCTTCGTCGGACCATCCGCCGTCTCTTTAACAGCTATGCATCCACCACCAGACAAAATCTTTCAACTTTGGCATACCTATGTTACCAATGTAAACCCTTTGATTCGCCTGTCTCATACACCAACCACGCAAATCAGAGTTATTGAGGCGACGAGAAATATCGGGGGGCTAGCAAAGGATACCGAGGCCTTGTTGTTTTCGCTTTATTTGATTACCATTTGTAGTATGGATGATGAGAATTGTCAGACTGTCATGGGGGAGGGAAGACGTCCGTTGCTTATCAAATTCCACAGTGCATGCCAACAGGCGCTTATCAACGCTAACTTTATGCGCACTTCGAATCTTACGGTGCTTCAGGCATTTGGCATGTATAATGTGAGTTTCTTAAACTGTACTACCCACCTCTACTATAACTAACGTAATCAGGTCGCCGTTCGCCAATTCATGGACCCCCGTCAAATCCTCTGTCTCTCCGCCATGGCCATCCGCATCGGACACCGGCTCGGTCTCCACCGTGATCCACCACCGGGTATATCACCCTATGAAACCGAAATCCGGCGCCGTCTATGGTTCTGTCTCTCAGTATGGGACCGACGTCTCGCAGAAATGACGGGCTCGACGGTTTCAGTGGTTACTGTTGCAGGAGATTGTAGACCACCGTTGAACATTAATGATGCGGATCTTCATGTTGATGGAAAGGTGATGCCGCAGGCTAGAACGGGCCCGACGGAGATGACGTTTGCACTTAGTAGATATGAGTTCGGATTGGCTACAACGGAGGATAACACCAGAGCTTGTTGGGATGGAGAAAGAGGGATTCCGAGCGTTACGTTGCCGTTCCACGGGGGTGTCACGCGCACATTAGATGGTTTTGAGGAACATATTCGCGCGACATATCTCCGGCACTGCGACGATAAAATCCCCATTCATTTCTTCACAAAGGTCCTCGCTGAACAAGGTCTTTGTAAAATGCGGGTGGTTTCCTTCCTCGTTAGAGTAAGTCAATCAACAAACAGCGAAGCCGATTCTCTCCGTAACAGCGCCGAATGCGAACAACTTTTCCTGGATGCCATACGGATGATTGAATATGACTCCATCATCCAATCAACTGAAGCTCTCAACTGCTTTAAATGGTTCACCTATGTTCATTTCCCAATGACGGTGTACTTATTCCTTCTCTCGGAACTTCGTCGTCGCCAGTCTGGTCCCATTGTCGCTAGAGCCTGGCAAGCTATCACCGAACAACAAAAGCATCGAGCTACGATGAACCTTCTCCATCTGCCTAATCAGCGGGAAATCGGAAACTTTGTATGTAAAGCATGGGACGCGTACGCCAACTCTGCCTCTCAGGTTGGTCATATTCTCGCCGAACCTACATGGATCGCCAAGTTACGAGAGGTCGTTGCTGCTCGGAAACGAGAGAAGGGGAGTTCCTCTGGTGGTGGAAGTCCAATGGGGATGGAAAGTCCTGGACATGCCGAGGCGAATAATGTTGCTATGGAGGCGAGACAGTGGGATTGGGCTTTTAGAGGAGGCCAAGGAGGTGTCAGATTTGATGGGTATGTTACTGTTCCTGGGGGTGCTTGGAAGGGGTCTTCAGAGGAAGCAAGTGTTTAGATTTGTATATACATATATGCTATAATTAAGTAGTTATTCTCTGTGGGATGTTGTCGAATCTTCCCATAGTCTCCCAGTCATCATCCCATCCCTCTTTAGAAGTAGGTTGACTTAACAATCCATCACAAGTAACCCATCTAATCTCCTCTCCGGCCATCCATTCTCCCGGACCCGGTCGTTTCGCCGTAACAACAACCCACCAAACAAACAATTCCGAACTCGTATCTCCCAATTCTCCTCTCCAATCTCCCTTCTCTATAATTCGTTTGTACTCTTCTCCAACTAATCCTTCTCTCTCAAGCCCTGCTATAGCCCCGGTAATGAACCCATCAATCACCGAGTGCATGTATGCGCCGATCTCGGCTATCTTGTGTCGCCAAGTCCACTCGTTTACCGGGATCCTAATTCGGGTCACCGTAATTGAACCAAACCCCGCTGTCGCAAGATGACCCGGGAGTATCAACGGATTACGATAGTTAAATCGATGTTGATTCTCATGAGACTTGACAATTTGTTGCAGTAAAGTATTAGGTAGATAGTTTGGAGGACACCTTCCTGTTTTAGAAGATAAGAGGGGGAAGATTGGGTCTGACATGTGTAACATTCCGGTTGGGTTGAGAGACCTAGGATTGTTAGCTTAGGTGGCAACTTCTGAAATTAGAACGTACCCGAATGCTCTTCTTGCAAAGGTCGGTAGATGCCGAATAACGGATATCACGCCACGTAGATTAACTAGATCTTGGTTCTGATATGGACTTGGCCAATCGGCCTCGATATCATCAATCCTCCATGTAACATTAGGTGGATGTAAATGCGGCTGCATATACGAAAGATCCACTCCAGTTACATGAGCCATTGGATATTTATCCGCAACTTTGCGTGTATATACATATGTCAGTTGACTTGTCACTTCAGACGACCCAAAAGAAACTCACCAGCAACAGCCCAAACTCCACTTCCCGTACCTAAATCCAAGACCTTCTGAATCTCACCAAAATCTTGTTCTCCAGCCCAAAGTCCCCCAAAGACCATCTCCAAACACGCATGTAAAAATTCCTCTCTCAAGGCCTCTTCTCCATCATTAGGCAACGGGTATCTCCCGGCCAAGAAATTCTGAAACCGTCTACCTCCGTAGTTCACATGTGGGAATAAATCAGATGATAACGACGTGAAGCCCGAACTTGGCGGTGACGGCGGATATAACGAGTTTGTATCAGAAGGCATTTGGCCCGTTAAGATTAAGATTGCGGGAATGCCTCGCCTTATGTAGGTACACTATGGCGGGTTACGGTTACAGTTACATAGTCTACTGACACGACACAACCCACCCTTCCGACCCAGCTAATCGGTTAGGCTGGCGGCTACACACATACACAATAAAACAGGGACCTAGCAACCAACCAGCCCAAAAAAAAAAACGCCCCCAAATCGTCATCAAACCCAATCTCAAAGTCAAACAAAAACAAATCCCACGCCAAAACAAATCCCACACCCAACTTCTCGGGTCAAGGCTAAATGCCTAAAAAGCCTAAAAAGCCACGGAACCGCCCGTCGATAAATTTAGCCCTGACATCCTGGAGACCTGGGAAATTGACCTGTCCAACTAAATCAAGGGTCCAACCCTAACGCGCCTTGGCGTCGGAGCCGAAAAGGGAAGTATTGATCCACTACGAAGACGCGCAGGCGGTGAATAGGTGGGTGCGGCAGAATAGACATGTAGGGAGTAAGTCGGCGTCGTCGTCGCGGAATTGGGTTAAAGTCTGAAGAGGATGTTAGTTGTTTGGTGTATATAGATTGTATATTGGTTTTGGTAATCTTGTTCTTACTTGTTTGTTTCTTATTACGACTGACGAATCGCACTGCAAAATGTGGATTGACCGCCCCCACATAGCAACATTATATACACACCTTCTCCGGACCCGACACCCGCTTTCCCCTCCAGTCTTGATATTGACTTCCCTCGACCCCGATTCTCTCTGCGCAACTCGAATCCTCACTCGTCTTTTAAAACATGACTATATTCAACATAAAATCCAGCCTATAGCTGGTTACTCCGACCTAACTACTGCCGCCGAGACTCTTGTGGCCCCACTAATGACCACCCGTGGAGGTACTGGTGGATTGGTTGTTTGCTTGGGAATCGGTGGTATGGCTGATATGGGAGAGTTACTTGGACTGGAAGAGGAAGGCGGTGGTTATGGAGGGGTGGAGGTATGGCTTTTTGATTCGAGAAGACCATGGAATTTGAGTAATCTATTTGGAGGGTATCCTGAGAACGAAGAAAAGACGCCACCCGAAGGAGTCATAAACGGTCTTATAACTCCGAAATATAAACCTGGAGCCGGCGGCATCATTGTCTTTGATGACGGTGATATAGCGGATAGACTCAACGCCGAGGCAGAAGCATACACGGCTCTCCNAGAGTTACTTGGACTGGAAGAGGAAGGCGGTGGTTATGGAGGGGTGGAGGTATGGCTTTTTGATTCGAGAAGACCATGGAATTTGAGTAATCTATTCGGAGGGTATCCTGAGAACGAAGAAAAGACGCCACCCGAAGGAGTCATAAACGGTCTTATAACTCCGAAATATAAGCCTGGAGCCGGCGGCATCATTGTCTTTGATGACGGTGATATAGCGGATAAACTCAACGCCGAGGCAGAAGCATACACGGCTCTCCTTGCCATGCCAGAGGTAGACGAGGATGAAGACCTAGGCGACTCTGATGAATCAGAAGATGAAGGAATGGAGGATGCCACACACGCAGGAACTAAAAGGAAGATTTCCGATGTATTCTTTTCAGATGACGACTCAGATGATGATATGGGACAAGCGCCTGCGAAACAACGACGACGGAGTAATGAGTCTACTGGGATTCCTGTTCGTCCACAAGGGCGTGGGTTGATGGTTGCCGGAGCAAGTAGTTCCTTGGCCGTCCCTAACACCGAGTCTGGGTCAACGGCAGTTAGAAATCCCTCTCAACGTGCTCTTAAACGGCGATTACTTCGTCTTAGAGCAACCCACGAGGAAACCATTCACAAATACTATACCCTCGGTACATCATTTTCCGATCCAATCTCCGTGGTCATGTACTCTCTTGCCTCGGAACTCGGTCGTTCTGACAACGATTTCCTTTGGTATGCTATCGTTGGTGTCTCTGCGGGTGAGGTAGCTGGTAGGACATCTGCTGGTATTGCCGCGCCAGTACGAGGGAGAGAGGCAAGTACCGTGGGCAGTGGATGGATGGGAGAACGAGGAATGATAATGAGACGAGTTTTGAGAGATGAAGTACGGAGACTTAACCCGCCGGATTTAATCCCGACTCCTGCGGGACAAGATACGGGTATGATGATTACGACGGCAAGATCTCCAGATGACTATGGTATCCGGTTATCTCCTGAACCAAAGTTCTTGTTGGTTAGACATTGGAGTTTATACGATAGTATGCTTCATTCGCCATATTTATTCTCACGGCTACACACGTGGAATGAACAGGGTATTGAACGTTTGAACAAACTCATTACCAAAATGGGGATATCACAGGTTCAAGCAAGGCAAAACTACGTACATATGGACCCTGGGTTGAAACGGGATTTACGCCCCAAGTTAAACCGATACGCAAGTATCTACAACTTAGAAGAAATGGTCCCTTCAATGGACACTGACGGTAAAGATACCGGAGGTGCCAAGGATGCTTGGGGATTCGTCAAAAGTTGGGGATGGAAAGCTACATTAAGTTCACATGATGTTGCAATTATCCTAGCTGCCTTGTTGGAAGTCGGTATGGGCGGCCACATAGACAACAATGATGGCGGCGCAATAACTGAAGAGGATGTCGATGGTGAAGAACGCAGAGAAGAATGGATTACCCGTTTTTGGCAAGCGTATGACGCAGTAGATGAGTAAGTTACACAAGATTCTTTCACGGTTTACATCACGTGCTAACAANCATAGCATCGCGGCTCTTAAAAATGCCTTACCGACGGCTATGCATCTACATCGGGCGATTTTCCGCACTGGTAAAGCCCTGATTAACAAAAAGCAAATCAAGCATCTTCGCGCCTTTCGCCTATGTGTAGTAAAAGAGGGCCCCGATATCCGCCTTTTTACACACCCAGCTGCCTTGACAAAACTAGCCCTTTGGATCGGTGAAGCCTTGACAGACCAGGATCTTCACCAACACGGCCGTTTAGGCAACGGCGGAAGAGGTACACCATTGGTGGCCGCTGGTTTAGATGAGAAGAGAGGCGTTTACATGGTAGTAGGAAGTGGCGGTGGTGGTGGGCCTGATGCCAGTTTCATAGGCAAAGAAACTCGGAAACGGAAAGGGGCTGAACGAGAACGAAAGGCTAAAGAGAGGGAGGAGAAGAAGAAAGCGAAGGCGAAGATTCGGGAGGAAAAGAAGGCGGCTAAAAGGAAGGCTAGAGAAGAGGCAGGAGAGGATGTCGATGACGATGATGATGATGATGACGAGGAAAGTGAGGATAGTGAGGATAACGATAGTAGTGATGATGACTCGGACTCAGAAGACGAAGGGGATCAGGAAAGGGGTTTTGGATTGAATAGGTTTGGTGCCGCTTTCAGGGAAGTCATTGGGGAAACTGGCTCTCGTGTTCGCATCGACAGTTTTGAATGCTGCGTAGTCGAAGTCCGCAAAGATGATCTCGCCTCCTTCCTCGAAGCCCTCAGCATGAAAACTGTCATTGGCTAAATCTTTTCCTTTCTTCCATCATCAATCAACAATATCATTCCATCACCAAGCCCAGCTCAGCCCAGCCCCCCCTTCAAGCGAAGGGTCGGTCCTTCAAAGCCAAGCAAACGTACAGACCAATCGCCAAGCCCCCCAAAAATCTACACAGCCACACTATCTCTCTAGGGTCTCTTTTCAATAAGGGTTATTTATCACATTGTGTGTAATTTTGTCTCTGTGTGTATCCTAGTGCAAGGAAGGGCCAAGACTAGGCCAAGCGGCGGTATGGATGGGGCCTTCCTGATTGGGATGGGTGGGGCTATTGGCCTTGGTAGGTGGTGACGGAGGGGTTGAAGTAGAAAGGAAGGAAGGAGACGCGGGCCTGGTTTGGTGGGTGGGCTTGAGGTAGTCTTTGGTGATGAATTGCGAACAACGAAGGGCGATTTCTTTGATGGTGATTGTATATATTGCTTGTGATTGAAGGCCTTTTTGACGACTTCTTTTTTTATTTTACTTTTGTTTTCTTTTTGCATTGTATTGTCTTGTGGATTGTGTTGCTATTTGATTGACGTGATGGGTAAATCGTAAGTGGCGCGACGGTGCACCTTTGGTTATATATACTGACGTATCCGATGACCTAGACAATCCAAGCTCTCTCAAGAGCAACTCGTCGAGTTACAAAAGTCCACCAACTTTGATAAGAAGGAACTGCAACAATGGTATAAAGGTGCGTCATTCATCCGTCTGTCCCCGCAACAAAGCTAACCGACGGTACTCGTGGACTTGTAGGTTTCCTAAAAGACTGTCCTTCCGGACTCCTGACCAAAGAGGAATTCCAAAAGATATACCGACAATTCTTCCCGTTTGGCGATCCGTCTTCCTTTGCAGACTATGTCTTCAATGTCTTCGACTCCGATAAATCAGGCACCATCGACTTCAAGGAATTCATCTGTGCCCTGTCAGTGACTTCTCGTGGCAAAATGGAAGATAAACTAGAGTGGGCGTTCCAATTATACGATATTGATGGCGATGGGAGAATCAGCTATGACGAGATGCTCAAGATTGTAGAGGCCATTTATAAAATGGTTGGGTCAATGGTTAAGTTGCCCGAGGACGAAGATACCCCTGAGAAACGAGTCAAGAAGATCTTTAAGATGATGGATAAGGATGAGAATGGCAGCTTGGACATGGCCGAGTTCAAGGAGGGAAGTAAGAGGGACGAAACTATTGTTTCTGCTCTGTCGTTGTATGATGGCTTGGTTTAGAGAGAATAGTTAATTTATGAGAATTCCAATGTGCACGGTATATCCCATTGCCAAGGATAAGGAGCCCGGGACCCGGATATTCGGCACCCGCCATGTATGGAAATGTCTTGTGAACGAGGATAACCAGTATCCAAAGACATCTTCATCGCGGACCTTCTGGCCTATTATAACGATTGTCTTTCGGTGCGCGGGGGCAAGTTTACACACCGAGATGCAGCAGTCTATGAAGGAAGGGACTAAAGCTCGGTTATATATAACGTCGCAAGCAAACACCACATCGAAGAATTCCTGACCATCCACGCCTACCAGATCCCCGGCTGGAACGTCACATTCCCAATCCATTTCTCTAAAGCCCACGCTATGGCGTTTCCCCGTGCCATCATCAGCCCAGACGGCCCCGTTGTTCTCCACGTTATATCTCGCCAATTTAGATACATATGTCTGGTCTGTAAGGACATATCGAGAGAATCCGCCGGGCTGGGTAAGTGTTACCCCGAGGATACTACTAACTCCACATCCTAACTCCAAGGCACTTGTGAACCCCGAGAAATCAAGATGCCCAAGTGGTGTCTCCTTCAGATCAAACTTCTCCTCATTCTTCAAAACAGCTTGTTTCCCCCGTTTCTTCGTCTTCGTCTTCTTCTTCTCTTCTTTTTCAGTAGGCTTGAAAAGTGCTGAGCCAAGCCACTCTGCTACACCAATGGAAACACCCCAGATGACAGCGCCCGTTGTCCCGCCTTCCCGTCCGCTTTTCAAGACACCAGGACTCTGTTTAATCTCAATATCTCGCCCGGCAATTGTTAATGATACTTCTTCTTCAGAGGCAGCTATGAATCCCAAGTCGCCTGATGTTCCTGCCTCGGAAATGACAATGAAGATTTCTATTTCTCGTTAGACAAATACCTATGTAGTCATGACAATCCAACACACTAACCCTCGTCCACATCCTCAATTTCTGGTCCATATAATTCTGTAAAGTACTCGACACTNCCCGTCCGCTTTTCAAGACACCAGGACTCTGTTTAATCTCAATATCTCGCCCGGCAATTGTTAATGATACTTCTTCTTCAGAGGCAGCTATGAATCCCAAGTCGCCTGATGTTCCTGCCTCGGAAATAACAATGAAGATTTCTATTTCTCGTTAGACAAATACCTATGTAGTCATGATAATCCAACACACTAACCCTCGTCCACATCCTCAATCTCTGGTCCATATAATTCTGTAAAGTACTCGACACTCATCTTATTTGTTGTTACCTACAAGGTAAAAACTTTATAACCTTATGTCACTAGCTCAATGTCATATAATCCACATCCACATTCATACATTCACAACCCTAAATCCTTTGATATAGTCTCCACAGACAATCACATTCATTCTACCAAAATCTCTATAAACACGGCATTCGCCATCCAGAAAACCCCAACGCCAAGCCCAAAACCCAAAACAAAAGAAAACCGTTAAAGCTCACCAATCCAAAGGCTGAGTCTTAACCTCACCCCTATTCGTTCTCGCCAGAGGCACCGCCTTAGCCGCCAACCGACCGTCCTTACCCAGCTTCAGGTAAGCATGACCGTCCAACCATGGAGTAACTGTACTCATGCGCTTCTCATAAGCCTGGATCTTATCTTCCAACTGCATCGTCAGACCAATGTCGTCAAGACCGTTGATCAAGCAGTGCTTCCGGAACTCCTCCACTTCGAACGAGCAAATAACGTTGCCAAGGTCGTCCTTGATTAACTGGTTTGGCAGATCAATCTCGACTTCTCTGTTTGCACGGGCGACGGCGGCGATAGCGTCGAGGTGCGCCTTGTTGGTAATAGGAATAGGCAACATGCCGTTCTTGAACGAGTTGTTGAAGAAGATATCGGCGAAAGATGGGGCAATGATACACCGGATACCGAAATCGTTAAGAGCCCAGGGGGCGTGCTCACGGGAAGAACCGCAGCCAAAGTTGGGACCAGTGACGACCAGAATTGAGGCCTTGCGGTACTCGGGCTTGTTCAGAACGAAAGCGGGGTTCTCCTTACCATCCTCGAGGTAACGGTGCTCGAAGAAGAGAGCGGTACCAAGACCCGTCCGCTTAATAGTCTTCAAGAACTGCTTGGGAATAATAGCATCGGTATCAACGTTGGACATGTCCAGAGGCGCCGCAGAACCCTTGAGGGTAATGAACTTGGGGAGACCGGTACCGCCAGACTGGCCACCAGCAGAAACCGAAGTGTTGGTGTGAGCGGCGTTGTCCTCGGGGATATCAGCAATGACCTCCTTGGCGTGGTCATCGACTTCGACAGCCTCGTCGACGTATGGCTGCTCATCAGGGACAATAGCGGCCTGAGTGTGGGGAGTACCAGAGTACGAAGTAAGATGTCTGACATCAGCCAACTTACCGACAATAGCAGCGGCAGCAGCCATGACGGGGGACATCAGATGGGTACGACCAAGAGCACCCTGTCTACCCTCGAAGTTTCTGTTGGAAGTCGAAGCACAACGCTCGTGGGGGGACAGAATATCAGGGTTCATACCCAGGCACATGGAGCAACCCGCCTCTCTCCACTCGAAACCAGCATCAGTGAAAATCTTGTCCAGACCCTCCGCCTCAGCACGCTTCTTGACCAGACCCGAGCCAGGAACAACCATGGCACCCTTGATGTTGGCGGCGATTTTCCGGCCCTTAACGACGTACGCGGCGGCGCGAAGATCCTCGATACGGGAGTTGGTGCAAGAACCAATGAACACCTTGTCGACGGGGACATCGGTCATGGGGACGCCGGGAGTCAATCCCATGTACTTGAGCATACGTCTGGCAGAAGCCTTCTGGGCCTCGGTGGGGAACATGGCGTCGTCTTCCGGGTCGGGAACCTTACCCTCAATAGAAATGGTGGCCTCGGGACTGGTACCCCAGGTGACGGTGGGAGGAATGTCCTTGGCGTCAATGAACACATCGATATCGTACTTAGCACCAGGGTCGGACTTGAGAGACTTCCAGTAGGCGACGGCACGGTTCCACTCCTCAGAACCGTACTTGGGGGCCAGAGGACGACCCTTGAGGTACTCAAAGGTGATCTCGTCGGGGGCGACCATGCCAGCACGGGCACCACCCTCAATGGACATGTTGCAGATAGACATGCGAGCCTCCATGGACAGACTGCGGATAACCGAACCGCAGAACTCAATGACGGAACCGTTACCACCAGCAGTACCAATCTTACCAATAACGTAAAGAACCAAATCCTTAGACGAAACACCAGGGGTCAAAACACCATCAACCTGAACTCTCATGTTCTTGCTGGGCTTGGTGATAAGGCACTGAGTGGCCAGAACGTGCTCGACCTCAGAGGTACCGATACCGAAAGCCAACGCACCGAAAGCGCCGTGGGTGGAAGTGTGAGAGTCACCGCAAACAACGGTAGTACCGGGGAGAGTAAAGCCCTGCTCGGGTCCGATAACGTGGACGATACCCTGGCGATCATCGCCCATGCCAAAGTAGGTCAGGCCGAAGTCTTTGACGTTTTGCTCGAGAGTTGTGCATTGGAGGCGGGAGTCTTCTTGTTTGATGAAGGAGGCGATATCCTTCATGCCTTTCCGGGAGGTGGTGGGAACATTCTATAAGACGGTTTTTGTTAGTTGTTTGTCGTTTGTATAACCATGTACAACGGAAACTTACGTGATCAGTGGTAGCAAGGGTGCAATCCGGCCGTCTAACCTGACGTCCGGCATTCTTAAGACCCTCAAAGGCCTGGGGAGAAGTAACCTCGTGAACAAGGTGACGATCTAAGTATTCAGTCAATAGCCATCCAACCACCAATCAAAAAACAACCCTTACCAATGAAAATCAAGGCAGTGCCGTCCAACTTCTGGTCGACGATATGGGCTTGCAACACCTTATCGTACAAGGTACGCGGTTTGGGATCAACGGAAGGCATTTTGTGTATGATGGATTTGTATATGGAATAGAGGAAGAAGGACAATATCTTGTAGCGGAAGACGAGGTTTTTGTTCTTTGTATTTTCGATTACCGGGTGCTAGCTACTAGCGGGTTGTCCGGGAGAAGGAGGAAGGATGCGTTCTTGTGACTGAGCTATAAGAGTGGACCGACACCGGAATTGGTCTTGAATAGAACACCGTCAGAAAACTAGTTTCAAAATACACAAGTCCAACCAAAAGAGTCAGAAAAGATCAAAGGGGTATCAACGCCAGATATATCCTCCAAAAAGTCGCCTCCCCCCTCCCCTCTCCCGCATCTCGGGCCCAAATGTCCATGCTCGTCACCATTTAGTGTCTGCAGCAGTTACCTCAACTTCCTTCCCTAGTCATGATTCATCATCCCGAAAAAGGAAACCCCATTAAAAATTCATCCGTCAACAGCCTTGTACTTGGTTAGAATCTGCCGAGATCGTATTGGCTAGAAATCCCTGGAGGCGTGTACCACTGAGGTGTGTCTCTAGGGTTTTGCGCGATCGGGAGGGACGACCGACAGGGTTTCCACTGATTCATTGAGCCTGGTCAGAATAGATATATGTCGTGAGAAATACACTTTAATCAACAACCTAATCAGATTCCAAAATCATCACATGTCCACCTTCCCCGTCCTGTGCATCCCGCCCGCCATGCCACGTCAAACGCATCGATCCCATTCCCCTTTCTAAATCCCTAAAATCAACCACTCAAAAACGTCCCCACCATGACAACTCCCCATCAAGCATTGGCCCAGCAAACCCGAAAACCGGCCACTCCACTGGTCTCCGAAAATCGGCCTCTTCATTGGTAAATCGCCCCTTCTAATTGGTCAATTTTCTCGAATCCATCCAACCCGATCTCCCCCGCAAACGGCCCATATATCCGCCTATCCGTCACCGCCCCGTACCATTCATCCCGTTCATCTCCCGGTCCCGACATCGGCTTCCGATCACACATGTCTCCATAATGCGGCTTAGGAAACCATCCGCACCGCCGCTCCGCCCTTATTGGCACAAGGGTTAGGGTATATACTTTATTACACGAAAATGAAGAAACCGTCTGTTTTCTTGACGGAAATGACTATTAAGCAAAAAAAAATACCTACCGACCATGGGCTTTCTAAACCCCCCGACCTTCTCTACTCCATCTCTCTGGGTACCTCTCCTGTTCCCACTTTTTCGGCGCCGGCCTTCTAAACGGCGTAGGGACTTCCATATCTCTCAATGGGACCTGTTCCGTCTTGACATATTCTTTACGATCGGCAAACGGATTTGGCTTTCCCGGACTGTTACCGAATGCTTCTACTGACACTGCCTTCTTAAGTGGAGAGCTCATGTGAGCACCGAAACTGTTTGGTCGTTCGCCATTCAGAGTTCCCATTGATGCGCGGGCTTTAATGGATCCAGGGGAGTCAGTGATTGTGCCAGAGGAAGCCATGACAGGCATGCTCTTCCGAACGCTGCCTCCCGAAGAAATTCTTCCAACAGGAGTACTCGGTCTTTCAACCGAAGTTCTTACAATTGGTGGAGTTCCCTTTGAAGCTGATGACGCATACCCCGTACCTTCGGGATCAAAGGCCTTGGAGTAGTTGGCATTAGGGTGAACTTGGAATCCTCTTCTCAATAACGTAGTCGGCACACCAACAGCACTGCTCATTTGGATTCTGAGAGTTTGGTTCTCCGTCTCTTCAATGTTGGCCTGTGTAGCGGCATCGCGAACAGTAGGGTGAAGACGTGGGTGAACGAACTTAGTGTTGTACTCGTTCATGACTTCTTTGTTGACTATTCCGGTGTCCTTGGCCTGTTGTGTATACTGCGCCTGCATAGCAAGCAACATTCCGGAGAAAATAGCTTGAAGAACGAAACAGTTGAAGACGGTGACACTTGGTTGTGGGTCATCTCTGCTAATAGGCAAAGACATGATGTAAACCATAACATGCCCCGGCGAGAAGATACCCAAAATTCTCAAAGATAAAGGCAAAGGATCCCAGACAGACAACTCCCAAACATCCCGCTGAGGATCAGGATGCGCGCGATCCTCAGCAGACTCCCCCGAAAAAGCGTTCTTGATCGCATTCAGCGGCGTGCTCATAGCCGGCGCCGAAGTTACCGGAACCCTCCGTGCCGAAGTCGTAGCCAAGTCCGTATCGATATCCACATTGAATAATCTGTAAAGTCTCACTCTAGTAAAGGCATGGAACGCATTCAGCAATGACATGGCCGCCAACGACCAAACTACAAGACGAGCCTATGAATAAGGGTTAGTATCCTCCCATGACGTCAAGAAAAAAGCGCGCTAAACCGGCATGTGAAGCGACAGGTTATCCGCGACACTCGGGACTTACCAGCCAAGAAACGGTATACGAGGACCCGCCGTCGCCGAAGATATCGTCCGACTCGCGGATTGTAGCGTTTGCGCGGGCAAGGACAAAAAGGAAGTGGCCTGCCAGACCAATCTTGAGGCCTAGTGACTGAGGATCATATTCGCGGGTTTCGAGTTCTTCAGAGAGCCACAGAAGTGTGTCCATAACATTAATCCGGGCGGTGATGCGTTCCCACAAGGGGCGCTTGCGGACGAGGCGCCGGGGAGGCATGGTGGGTGTTGTCGCGGTGTGAAATATTGGGATTCTCCGATAGTGGCGACTTAGATATGGTTGGTAAGAAACATCAAAGTTAAATAGTGTTATGCGATTGTTTTGGTGACGGGATATGTGTCGATGCGATGATTATGGGTGGAAATGGATGCAAGTAAAAAACAACAATGAATGAATGAAAACAAAGAATTCGGATGCATTTGATTTTCAAATCAAAATCTTGACAGAATGTTTAATTACAATCAGTGCAGCCTTATGCCTATCGCTAGGGTAAGGGTTAACTTTCTAAATCTCACAGTATTTATTGGCGCATGCACTGTATCCGTCTCGCAATCGAAAGTAGACGGCAAGAGAGACTAGTACACCGCGATCAACNTATGCGATTGTTTTGGTGACGGGATATGTGTCGATGCGATGATTATGGGTGGAAATGGATGCAAGTAAAAAACAACAATGAATGAATGAAAACAAAGAATTCGGATGCATTTGATTTTCAAATCAAAATCTTGAAAGAATGTTTAATTACAATCAGTGCAGCCTTATGCCTATCGCTAGGGTAAGGGTTATCTTTCTAAATCTCACAGTATTTATTGGCGCATGCACTGTATTCGTCTCGCAATTGAAAGTAGACGGCAAGAGAGACTAGTACACCGCGATCAACGGTAGATACAACATGTCAAAATTTTGGGATACAAATACAACGCCATAGTGCGCACTATTCTCCATAGTAATTTCACCTTCTCATCATCGTTTTTGATTATCACCGCCCCCCTCGATAAAACCCGCATTACACAGTGCCCTGCTCACTGTCCAGGCTCACCACATCAGCCCTGTCATCATTGCGCACAATAAGCTTCATTCTCCCTCCTTCCCTTTCGAAACAGCCCCTCATCCATCACCCACCATGGCTTCCGCCACCGACTCGAAAGACCGCCAATTCCTCGCCGTCATTGGCGATGAGGTACTTACTTTTGTCTTCCAGCGCACCCTGTCGTCGCACTGCTAACATCGGTTGTATAGGATTCCGTGACGGGCCTCCTGCTTGCTGGCATCGGTGTAGGTTGATATCGGATGACGACTTGTCGCATGGAAACTAACGAGGCCTTTTGGATTAGCACGTTACTACTGGAGCTGATGCCCAGAAGAATTTCCTTGTTGTTGACAGCAAGACTGAGAACTCTGCTATCGAAGCTGCCTTTGATAAGTTCACTTCGGAGCGGAAGGACATTGGTATTGTCTTGATTAACCAGCACGTGAGTCTTTTACAGCACACCAAATAACTGTTATACAACCACTACACAAGTACTAACTCGTATTTCTTCCTTAGGTCGCCGAGAGNCTTCCAGCGCACCCTGTCGTCGCACTGCTAACATCGGTTGTATAGGATTCCGTGACGGGCCTCCTGCTTGCTGGCATCGGTGTAGGTTGATATCAGATGACGACTTGTCGCATGGAAACTAACGAGGTTTTTTGGATTAGCACGTTACTACTGGAGCTGATGCCCAGAAGAACTTCCTTGTCGTTGACAGCAAGACTGAGAACTCTGCTATCGAAGCTGCCTTTGATAAGTTCACTTCGGAGCGGAAGGACATTGGTATTGTCTTGATTAACCAGCACGTGAGTCTTTTAAAGCACACCAAATAACTGCTACACAACCACTACACAAGTACTAACTCGTATTTCTTCCTTAGGTCGCCGAGAGAATACGACACCGCATCGATACGTACACTGCCGCCTTCCCTACCATCCTCGAGATCCCTTCAAAGGACCACCCCTACGATCCCGAGAAGGACAGTGTCCTGCGCCGGGTGCGCCGTCTATTTGGCGAATAAGTCACACAATTACACAACAGAGTTCAATCACTTTAATACATCGCATCAAACCTGCAAAAAACATCGTGATATCACTATTAGAAAACACCAAGACAAAAACTCGCTCATTACAACACCCTCATTCCCAAATGCGCTTCAAGGTCCCAACAACTCGGTATTCTACAGCTCGAGCCCCATAAGACGACCGGGGCCGAATACCACGGTTGCCGTGAGGCAAGTGACGGGCTTGTCGTCTGCTGTGTAGACGTCGGCCAGGACGGTGTATTTGCCCTATGAATAGATTAGCACGTATTTCGTTAGTTATAGACGGAGTTGAGCTTACAGGAGGGATCTCGGCCGGGAGTTCGACCTCCTTGACAATAGATAGCTTGCCCGCCTTGATGGGGCACTCCATGTCGACATTTTGAATTTGCTCGCACAAGTCGGCAGTAGTGCTAATAAGGCGGATAAGACCGTACTTGACCGTCAACAGAACATAGGCGCCTTCACCGATATCCTCGTGAACCAGTCCATCAGCCTGGATCGTCAGGGTCTTGCCGCTAGATGATGACGTATGTTAGACTCCACATTTGTACTTGATTTGGTACTAAAGAACTCACGGCGAGGGTGGGTTTGGCGACAAATCAACCTTGGTTATGGTGACAAGGTCATCGTTATGCGCCTTGTTACATAACTCCAGCGGGCTTTCGCCGGGAATCTTGTCGCCGAGCGCGCCGTATTCACTGCGCATCGAAACGCCATCAAACAAGCTGCGGGCAACGGCAGGCGCAGCCATGGCCGTCAAGAGAGCCGTCAGGGTGTTCTTGAGAAGCATTGTTGATAGAAAGAAAGAACAGAATAAGAAGATTTCAAAGATACAAAAATCAAAGGGGGAAATGGAATAGAAATTGTGTTTGCCGGTTTTCAAAATAAATACAAATACTCTCAACAAGTTAGCCCTGATGCGCCGCAAGTCGCAAATACAACAAGAATGACGCACTTATCAATCTCTCGTCGTCACTTGTTTCTGCGCTATAATATAGAGCTCGAACCGCCTGTAACGTCGAGCTCACTTGCGCGAAAATGGGAGCGACCATCGCTGGATGCGCTTGGCTGGCTGCTGCCTTTCTGCAGTTGGCCGACAAGTCATGGGACACATGGAACAGTATTGCAGAGGCAGGATTTGGGGGAAGCACAATTAAGCGATGTGATTGGCTGCAGTTGACACAAAAGCGGAGGCGTTTGGGGGGTGAGGGATAAATTTGGGGGAGGTAAGGGAGATAGCTTATCAACGAGGGTTAATTGAATGCCAATTCAATATTAGGGTTATGTTCAGATGGTCTAAAGGAAGAACAACTACCGGGGATAAGCAGATGAAGCTGCGACGTGACCTGTCAAAAACGCAGCAGCAATTTTGGTAGAGGAGGACAAAGTTCCTGGAGCGAGAAGCACAGAAGGATTAGGAGGGGGAAAAAGTGGGGAATAATCTTTACAGAGGAAGTACGAAAGTGATTTGAAGATGTGAAGGCGCGAGGAGGGAGGCTGACAGGCAGCCAGGCATTGAGAATGCCAAAGCAACAGCACAAAGAGCCTGTCGGTTGGGTTCTCGATTGCATGGCAGTTTCAATTCCCAGTCGAGGAAGAGTTTAAGAACAATAAACCCATGTGCATTCTGTAAGACACCGCGTATCTAGACATGCAGCAACGCCTGTCTGACTAAGTCGATACTCTGTTTCGTATCTTTGTTGTTGTTTACAATGCACATGCGCCTGTTGTCAGTACAATCTGTTATCCACATCGAGTCGCGATTTTCCATGGCGCAAATAGAATGCGCTGCGCTGCGTCCACTTGAGTCTTGCAAGCCAATCCCGGTAGTTCTTACGTTCCGTCTTTATAGCACAGTCATGTGAACTGTGTATAGTGCCTTTGACAACATAGAAATACAGTCCAATTCATTTGGTGTCCACACCGTCTACCTTCCCAACCCTCCAACGCTAGTCCGCTTCCAGCTACACTCGACAGGGATAATCCCACCCTCCCTCAGTCGCCCATTCTCGCTTTGAAATCGACCACCCCACCCCCAAAATTCATTAATCCACTGTAACGCCAGCCTAGCTCAGTGCCTCAGTGGCAGTTCCCAAACAACGTAGCTTCGAGTCTCTTAGCAAGAGTTTTTAGCGCCGTCCCTCCACTGAAAGGCGACACTGCCCACTACAAAGTGGCCTAAACAACCCCACTGTTCTTCTTGGCCGCAGCTGCTAATGGCTTCCGGGTTCGTCGTTACTTCTCGGTGTGGCCTGGCTCTTGCTCGCTCGCTCACTCGTTGGCTGGCTGTCTTTGGCTAGTCGTTCTACACTGCTCTGCTCTCACCCGTTTTCCTCCTTCTGACTGGCCTTCTACCTTCCGTTCCTCGTGTCTGTCCTGCGATTCTCTTTCCTGCTCCTGCCCCCTCTTTCTCTCTTTCTCCGGTTTCTCTATTCTCTAATTGTCCTGCTTCTTGTGGACATTACGAATTGACTGTCATTGCCATTCTTCGTTTTTATTCTTATTATTCACGGGCTTTGTATTCTATATTCTCACGCTTCTCTTTACATTTATGCTTGAAGACGTCTGATTGTTTTTACGTTTTATCGAATTACTCTTCCGTTCCAAGTTACGCTCTATACATCCTACTTTCTTATACCTGATCAAACCTTCTGAATATTCACGTTAATCGAACCTTCTCAACTTCTACCGCGATCGCCCTTCTACTTGTCGCTCCTCAATCGTCATCTCAAAGTTTACAGTCGCGCTTCTTTGACCGGAAACCTTGGTGATCTTATTCTCTACACTCCGTCTCATTCTTCGACCTAGCCTATTGCGCGTTCTTTCCACAACGATTATCGACGCGCCCCGAGTTTCTATTCTTTCCTTCGGTTACTCTAGTTCATTCAACACACTTGCCAATTCCACCTTCGTCGCTTGTCACCAAGAGTATCATTAGGTCTGCCAACAAGGACAGGCGCCGCGATGCTATTGTGTCGTCCGTTTGCATAATCAGTTCATTCATCAATCTTTCGATCTCTCTATGATGATGGTCGAGAAACCGGATCCGCTGGCTTCACAGCACATATCACACAATCATTCACATCCAACACCCGAGACGTGGCCTCGAGAAGCTTCTTCCAGCAGTCGAGCACCCGATGTAATTGACACGGCCGAAGAAGAGCCCTACACAATCAACTGTATCTGCAAGTACACGATAGACGATGGCAACACAGTTCAGTGTGACTCTTGTGAGGCCTGGCAACACATTGGCTGCTTCTACCCTGATAATCCGACAGAGGTTCTACGCAACGAGTCTTTCAAGCACAAATGTTCAGTATGCGAACCACGACCACTCGACAAGCAACGGGCTATTTCACGAATGAGGAAATTCCGGAAACGCGCCGGCGACGATGACGACGAAGAAACTTCGGCACCGGCTGATAAGAAAACTAAGCGTACGATGTCTAAGAGCAACAAGAAGAAGCCGAAGACAACGGAATTATATCGTAACTCGGCTGAAGACCACCCCCATCCAGCCAAAGACACGACCCACTCTCACAAAAAATCAAAATCGACACACAAGTTACCAACACCTGTAACTGTAACGGTTCCTCCTCCAGCAAAGCGCAGCCCTTCTTATGGAAAACCACCAAGTCCGGCTTCAACACCACCCGACGCCACAACCGAGTTTAAATCTATGCGGTTTAGCGAAGACATTGACGCCACCATGTTGACCGAGGACGACTCCGACCGGCCAGGGAACGGCTATCATGACGCCGACATCTTTAAGCTGTTGAAAAATTGGATTAGCGATCATGAAGCTTTTGCTGTAGCTACTGGCCAGTCATGGGATGATGTTATCCGTTTAGCACCAGCTCAGGGATTGCGGCCGTCACCTAATGCGGCAGTTGTTGCGCGACCTACTAAGGTTGGAGCTAACCAGGCGCCACAACATATTTTGACTTGCCAGGGCGATATTCCAATTGATACGCCAGTCATGGAACTTAGCGGTACTGTTGCTATGCAGGAAACATACTTCAATGCCCCCGAGAACAAATGGGGTATTTACCATACGCCATTACCACGAGTTTTCCTACACCCACAAATTCCATTGTGTATCGATGCTCGGTCTCAGGGTTCTGATGCCCGTAACGTCCAACGCAGTTGTCGGCCTAACCTCGACCTCAAGACTTATCTCCAGGGAACTCGGTTACGTTTCTGGTTAACGACTTCCAAGGCGTGTAGACAAGGGGACGAGCTGACATTACCTTGGGATTTCAGACTCCCTGGGGACGACACCAAGCGTGTGAACCAGCTTCTTGGTCTCAATGGGGAGGAAGCGCTTACAGGCTCTTCATTCGATGTCAAGGCATCCGAGTTTGCTGAACGGTCTCGGTGGATTGGGTATGTCCTGGGTGAACATGGTGGGTGTGCTTGCAAGCTTGGTGATGAGTGCGCATTCAAGCGCTTCTTCAAAACATTCCAGAAGCATGTGTCTGGAGGTAGTAGCATGACACCGCCAAATCGGTCGCGCGCAACTTCATTAGCTAAACGGAAGACACCCTCGAAAAGCAAGTCTCCAATAACTGAGCACCACGAACCCGCCAAGCACAGTCCGACAAGACCGCTCACAAGTGGTCTCGATGCTACGGGTATCCTTACAGAGCCAACGGATCGGGATAAGCGGAAGGTTGCCATGGTGGAGGATTCGTTTCGGAGAATGGAGCAGCAGCCACCCAAAAAGAAGAAGCGGGTGTCATCGGATGGGTCACAAGGGGCGAGCAAGGCCAAGTCGAAGGAGGTGTCTGGGTATACAGATGCTGGAACTATGAGTGGCAAGTCCCCAACGCCGGCTGCAGAAGGCTCTAGATCAGACAGTTCGGCAAAGTCTTCGGCTTCATCTTCCCCAACAAGCGTCACACGTGTCCGCAAGGCGACGTACGTTGATGCCACAACACAGACTGATCCGGGCCCTGATGACCTTTATATCCCGCCAAAGAACCCCACACATCCACCTCGGAGGGTTGTTTCTCTCGCTGAACGGCTCTTGCGGTCCAAGAACCAACAGCTTAGAGCTGAAGCCGAAGAGAAGGCCCGACGGGCCAAGGAACAGGAACAGGCTAAAAAGGAGGAAGATGTCGAGACAAAAATAGATATCAAGCCTTCTTCTGCGGTTTTGGCTGCCGTTTCTACTGACAGCGCCGAGCTCGTTTCGCCCAAGACGACAGTTGCGCCACTTCCTATTTCTGAGGCTACTGTCGCTCCCAAGACTGAAGCGGTTGTTTCGACGCCAGCCGTGGAAATAAAAAAGGATGAAGAAGTGGAGGATCAAGTCATGACGGATGCCCCTATTGTTACTATTAAGCGCGAGGATAGTCCCGTCGTGCCTATTGCAACTTCGGCGCCCTCGGCCACTGAATCTTCGGGTTCTGGTCCGGTATCTGCTGTTGCAGCACCGATCATCCCGAAGAAGAAGCTTAGTTTGAGTGACTACCGCAAACGCTCGGGGGCCAAGGGGCCAAGTAAGTTGGCAGCCGCGGAGGAAACGGGTGATGAAGCAGCTTGATGACGATTTTCATGCATGGCGCACTTTGTATATAGATACCTTGTTTTGTTTTGTTTGGGAAGGAATACGGATTAAATACCAGGGAATGCCCACGGTACTAGGGCGGTTATTGAATAGCAAACAATTATGAATCAATCACTACGGAATCTATATAACAAACATGTGAAAGACGCCAGCGTCTAAGGAAGGGTCATGCTCCGGTTGTCCTCGGTAAAGACCAGAAGGGCAAGTTGATGACGGATGAAAAGACCGACAAGGCCCAGAGCGAATTGGAGGCCAGTAACTTCGGCAGCCAGTTGAGACTCGGACATGGGACCACGGAGTACAAGCCACAGGTTAAGCAGGGTAAGGTTGCTGTTCGCCACGATCTGACCCTTCTCGTCACGCTCAATCTTGACACAATGAACGGCCTCCAGGATAATCAGCATAATCTCAATCAACTTGATAGGCTTCTTCTTCTCCCAAACGGCCATGGATGGTCTTAAAAGGCCAGACTCGACATGGAGACTTGGCATGCGATGTCTAGGACAGGGAATAAGACCGAAGATCTGCGGGGTCGAGAACAGGAAATTGAAGAGTTGGGGCGTTAACAAGAGGAAGAGAGTCTTGGTGAAGTGTCCGAGAATTGAAACTGTCGCGAAGAGCATACCCGAGAAGTAGCAGTATGTGTCGCCGACAAAGACGCGCGCTGGGGCCCAGTTGAAGCGAAGGAGGGCAAGAGAGGTGCCGAGCCATGGAAGGAGGAGATACAAAGAAAATAAGTGGGTGTTTAAGGCGGGAGGGGGCGGCGATGGCGAGAGGAGGTAGAGGGCGTCGTTGAGGGTGATTAGGAGGGCTATTACCACGCATTGGGAGACTTCGATGCCGTTTATCCCGGCTAACATGTTGATTGATTGGGGGCAGAACATGGCGAGCATGGACATGTATACGTAGTATAACGGGCCGAGATGTAAAAGGGACCCGAGAAGTGGACGGAGGAGTGTCGGGGTGGTGATGGAGGTGACATTGTATGTAGTGAAGTAAACGACCAAAAGAGGAATGGAAGCAAGACCTGGAATCCACCACTTATGTCTCCACCGGAGATCAAACAAGTCATCTGCAATTCCTAAAAGCGCAATGCACTGCAACGAGATAATCGCCGAGAGATAACTCGCCAATCTCGAATACGGAAAGGATGAAAGCGTCCGACCAAAGTTAACAAAGACATCCGGGTCCGTCGTGTCCGGCGCATCCGTTACTAAATCTCCCAAAAAGGGAAACGGGATAAAACAAATCACCGTTATGATATACACCACCGCGCTCAACGCACCCAGACATTCTGGGATCTCGGGCTTCTCAACCTTGCATAGATCACGGCCGCGGAAGCCGGCGCGGAGGAATGTAGGCGAGAGGAGGGGGATGAGATGGTGGGTTACTAGGAAGGCGAGAAGAGAGAGGCCGAGAATCGCGGGGACGGGGTTCCCGGTTATTAGGAGGGCGGAGGAGAGGGGTCTCGCGCGGGCGGTGGTGGTGGTGGTGGTGAAGAGACCATGGCGATGCCGGGGAATTAGAAAAGTAACTAAGGACACGAAACGAATGAATTGCGAAAAGTAAGTGGTGGCATGTGAGGTTGGCGCATACCATGGGGTTATATGCGTCGCAAAACTAGATGCCAGGTTTCAAGAGGCTTTGCGCGTGGCGGCTGGTGGCGGCTGGCGTGTGTGGGCTATGCAGGCACTTTAACCTGTTCTGGACGGGGCGGTGGGGCGGAG
>JSUI01006297.1:0-35197 GCA_000833645.1 Huntiella omanensis | reverse complement strand
TAATTGGGAAAACAATCCATTAAACAAAAAGTCTACGTGGCATGCACTGCACAGCTGAAAACAACACAAGAAAAAAACAAACTCGCTCCACCCAAAGTCAACAAGTCCACCCAATCATCCATCAGCTATGATATTCGTTCCCGTTTATACTGCACTGTAACCACCACGAGATCCCGAACTCTGCACGGTATTCAACACCTTCCGAGTAAAGTCCTGCACCAAATACGGCACATCCCGAATCGCGTCACTATGCGGAAGCAGGTCCCAGCCACGGGCGCCATATCTGGTGTAGTTGAGCCAAGACCCGAAAATAAGGTAGGCACTAGTAAGCATAAAAGCCCTATGTCATGTTAGTTTTGTGTCAATTTTAGTTCTTGGCCAGCGTAACTTACAAGATAATGAACCAAGTGAAGAAACCCCAGCCAGCCGTTGACGTATCCCGTTTGACATTCTTGCACGCGTACTTGGTCGTCCAAGTGGCTCTCAATGTCCCGACGGCATCTCCCTCATTAGCAAACCCATCAAACTTCAACGCCGCTCCATCATGAACGAACTGTCTTTCCCTATCACTATCGCCTTCCGCCACGTTGACACTGGTAGTTCCAGTAGTTCCGGTTGCATTAACATAATCCACCTCCCCCTTCCATTCCCCTTCATTCCCAACAACACCCGCATCACAGACAAATCTTACCACCGCTCTCTTCTTAAACTGTTCCTTCCGAGGTCCATCAATGGGGAAAACACCCCCGGAAAAGGTAACATCAAATCCATCTTCTCTTTCCACTACATCGCCAGTAAACGCCCCACCACCGTACTTTTCCAAATCTCCAGCCAATGGCACCGCCTCTCTCACGACACTCTTATCCTCCCCCTCCTTCCGCACTCTCTGCACCGCACAAACCCGTGTTCCCTCCGGACAAGCCTCATTCGCCGGAAAGTCTTTATCTGCCCTCTTCAACGGGTTACAAAGGTCGAAAGTGTACGTCGTATTATACACAGTTGACCCCTCTGACAAAGTCGTCAAAAGTGAGTGTGGCCCTGCAAGCGGGGACAGATCAAATTTATGGGTAGAGGTCTCGATCGAAGAGCACGAAAATGCTGCAGCCGCAAGGGGCGCGAAAAATAATTGTGCGCTCGTGATTATCTTCATTGTGAAATGGCACGTTTTCTCGTGTCTAGGTCGTGAAGTAGCTGGATGGGCGCGGCGCTAATTGCGTGTTGTATGGAACGCTGGGTAATCAGGCGTCAAAATAAACAGAAGCACAAACGGGTGATCTAATCAACTTGTAGCGTGTAAAACAATTAATCTGGCGGAATCTGTCGTAAAATCAAATGTAAAAAGATATCGCCGATGCGTGAATCCACAAACCAGAGGGTTCAATCACAAGCCACACATTCACGTCCGCCTGGATCATGTCGTCATGAGCTCGCCCCTGCAGGCTAATGTCTCCATTTTTCTATCACGTGTCAGTGTCACCTGTGGTAACCCAATTTGTAGCACCAGCACATATAACCCTTGGACACCTCAACATCATGTTAGTGTTTGACATGAAAATACATCCAAGTTATCCCTTCGCAAGTTACAGCAAATCACTAATACAATTAAACATGACATCTGTAGAACAAAGAAATTTCATTACATATCATTGCTAGGTAAATAAACTCAACCTGAGGCCCATACAATGGGAACGAACTAAACATGTAGTCATGCCAAAATTCTAAAAAACACACTCCTTGGAAAGCAAAGAGAACACCCTTCTGCAAGATAACGCCGTTGACATCCGCAATTCCACCAAACGGAAGCGGGAGTAGAATCAAACCAACACAAAACAATAATAACCAGTGAAAAACGTACCGAATAAAAATAACTCCAGATAACAATATCCAAAAGAAAAGAAGAAAGAAAAGTCACCCATTTTCAAAACTATATCTATAATTGAGGCATCTGCTGAGCTTGCGCTTGAGCTTGACCCTGGGCTTGACCTTGGACATGAACCTGTCCAATTTGCGCTTGTTGTTGTCCCATCATCATCTGCTGTTGTCCTAACATCTGCTGCTGTTGGTGGATCTGTTGCTGCTTAATTTGCTGGATCTTGCTAACAGCCCGTTGTCTGGTTGCTGCAGCAAAAGATGATTTCCGTAACCCTTCTAGTTGTTCAGGTGTAGGCTCACCACCCAGCTTGGCTATATTAGCTCGGAGCAGACTCATGGCATGGGTCTGCACGAAAGTTTGGTCGGTAGCATTGAAGCTGCTGATGACTTGTTGCAATAACGCTTGCTGATGTAACTGGTTCTGCATCTGCATTTGTTGTTGCACCTGCTGCTGAGCCTGTTGTTGCTGTTGTTGCTGCGCCTGATGCTGGTGCGCTTGTTGCCGCATGATTTGCTGGAGATGCATTTGGTGTTGTTGTTGTTGTTGTTGCTGCTGCTGTTGTTGTTGTTGCAAGCTTGTACCAGCACCTTGTTGGTTCATCATGATATGTTGTGCTTGTTGCACTTGGTGAGCCTGCTGGGCCTGCTGCTGGGCCTGATGTTGAGCTAGCATAGCCTGCATAACCTGGGGATTACCTCCGCTAGCAGCCAAAAGTTGTTGCTGTTGTGCTTGTTGCATTCTAAGCATTTGGCTGCGAGCGGCAGGGGCCATTTGCTGGCCATTGTTCATTTGCATGGCCATTTGAGGAGGAACCATGTTTTGACCTTGTGAGACACCCTGCATCATATTTTGCTGTTGATTTTGGTGCATACGCAGCATTTGTTGTTGGCGTATGAAGTTGGAATGTTGCAATTGTTGTGCTTGCTGCGTTTGCTGCTGCTGTTGTTGTTGTTGCATGAACATCAATTGCTGTTGCGGTGTCATGTTTTGGAGGGCAGCATTGTTGTTGACCATGTTATTGGCTACCATCTGTTGGTGGATAAGCTTCTGTTGAATCAACTGTTGCTGGGCTAAAATGGCAGCACTTCTGATACCTGGTGCCTGATTTTGCCCATTGAACATTTGGGTTCCCATGTTGCTATTCGTTTGCATCATCACCGGAGGAGGACTGGCTTGAGGCATACGAGGCGTCGGCACCATTGCGGGTCTGACAGCGGGTGTGTTAGCCTGCCCCATAACAGGAGTGGCAGTAGCGTTGGCCATCCGTGGAGTACCCTGGTGACCGCTCTGGTGACTTCTGGCTGACATGCTAACAGCCATAGGCACAGAGTTTTGCATTGATTGTGGTCTAGGGGGACTGCCAGCGTTGTTGGGCTGAGCATTAGGCATATTCCCGCCATTGAGCATGGGCGAAGAGGCTTGAATCGGGGTACCATTACGGATGACTGGCGAGGAAGCTGGAGGGACGCTTTGTTGATTGGGAAACCGCATATTGGCAGCAGAAGCAGTTGTCATCGAGGGAGTAGCATTTGGAGGAACAGCATTGGCGATTTGCGGAGTGCCTTGCCCAATGTTAGCTGGCGCCGGGATGGGCGTCGCGTTGGGCGCCACTTGCGGAGTCATATTACCCATGGGCATACCTTGCATGTTACCCGGCTGTTGGGCCTGGTTTTGTGCATTCATGGCCCGTTGCACTGCGGCATTCGCTTGAGCAGCTCCCGCGACTACCATGGACACATTGGCGCCAGGTCCAATGCGCATGTTCTTGGCCATCATGCCACCTGCGCCGGTAGGCACACGCTTTTGGTTTGCAAACTGTTTAACCGTCTGGTCGCGTAGCCTTTGTTGCTGGAGTTGTTGATCACGGAGGTTGATCATGTTTTGTTGATCCTGCTCCTTGAGACGTTGCTCCGCAAGCTGCTTCTCTTGCTCGGCGCGGCGGGCCGCCTCGGCTTGTCCCTGTCTCTGCTTAGCCTTTTCTTCGGCTAACTTTTCGGCCTGCTTCTCGGCCTGCTCTTTCCGAATATCAGCAAGTCTAGAGAAGCGCTCAAATGTACGGCTAGCAGCAGAAGAATCACCATCACCGGCAGTGGTTGTGCTGGGAGCATTAGAGGCAGCATTAGCAGTCCGATCATCCAAGATTCTCATGAAGCGCTCATTTTCAGCAACCATTGCTTCATCAGCCTCCATCTCAGCCACGGTACGCTTCCGGCTTTGTGGCTGGGGCGGTTTTTCTGAATGTTGGCTATGTGCAAACGCCTCGAGAAGGGCAATTATCTCCTCGTGATCTTTCGCGGGCTCGAGAAACAGACTCGGTGTTGTGTTGAGGAGAATCTTGGCTTCTACCTCGCGCATATTACTGCTGTCAATCTCTGTTCTTGGCTTTTTAGCTGGTGGTTGTGATACAGTCGGTGTTGGAGGGACAGTTCCTGTGGCCGTCGGGGGAACGTGGTCGTCTGATGGTGTGATAGCCTTGACCATGAGATCAGTGACAAAGGTTTCTGGTGTTGGAAAGAGAACCACCGTGAAAATCTTGGTCTTCCGGGAATCCATACGGCGCACCGCCTCACTCTTGACCTTGGTTTTGTCCTTGGAACCATCTTCCTTCTTCACCACACTAGAGTCCATAGGGAAAGGGACATAGCCGGATGGCGTTACAAAGTTACTAGCATTATGAAGAGAGGCGTGTTCGGCCTTTTTCTCTTCGCTCTCCCGTTTTGCCTTTTCTGGGTTTTCTTCGGTCGATCTATGGTCATGGACTTGGACAATCAAACAACCATCGTAAAAAGAAACACCAAGCGAGTTGAAATAAAAGACGAGGTCGTGGGGCACAGTTCTAGAGCGGAGGTGTTGCACAAAGGCGCGCATTGGAGAGTTATATGAAAATACGCTGTCCTGCTGGTCGAATTTGAAATGGTTCTGGTAGAGGTGGACGATAAGAGACGGTGGTTTTCCCGCATGTTTCTTCAATATGTATTCGGGTTTGACATCTAGAGTGTAGCAATCTGATTAGCAAGAGATCTAGACTACGCATAGGAGGTCGTAACATACCAAATGGTAAGCGTTCAGCAACCGCTGGCTCTGTGTGTTTTTGGGCGGCGGGTCCACGGGATGAGGCATTATTACGGGCCGAAGCAGCCGATGAGGAATCCAGACGAGTCTTAATCGCTGGAGGCCGGATCGGGGTCTGCTGGCTTGGTGGATTCCCTAACTGGAACTTCTTAGGGGCGGTATTAGCACGCGCCACAGGCCCGGCTCCATTAGGCCGCTTCATCTTATTTGCAGATGTCGGAATGATCGGCGGCATTATCGGCGTTGCTGTTACAACTGGAGGCATTTTGGCGGTTGTGTGGAAGGCGCAAGAGCCGTCCGGGACAGTTTAGAACAAAAATATGTAACAAAGCGACTGGTTTCGTCGTGACTTGGGAGGAAAAAGGCAATGTCAAATGCGGTAAGCGCAGCTCGTGGCGCAAAGCATGACAATGCAAGAGCAACACAAAAGGCTGTCACGAGTAAGTGCAGCTGGCCGGATACCGGATATGCGCCCAAATAGTAGGGCGATGCGACACAGGATAATGCAGTGATAATTGAAAAAAGAATATGCGAGCGTGATTGTGTATAAACGTGGGGTGGAGAACTTGTAGTCAATTGAAGGATGCGATGCGCTCCAAAAGCGGGGCGATATAGTACTCAGAGCAGGCAATTACTCTTCAACAAAGATGTTCGTAGTTTATCGAAACTTGGAAATGCGTCGCAACACGTCGACGTGGGAAAAAAAAATGGTACCAAGCTCTCGGTCAAAGTGCAGCAGTAGTACAGCGAGGCGAGGAAAGTAGGTTTAAAAAAAGAGCAAGCGCGCTCAAATTGGTGACAAGGGCGAAAAAAAGGGCAGGAGAGGGAAAAATGCTGTGAAGCGGGTTTTTTAATTGATTTTCACGGTCGGAAAAAAAGAAAATGTCGCGCATATGTTGAGAAGAGATGAGGTCGAATTGGCGGAATGGCGATAATGGTGTTTTGTACCGTATTTTGATGGTTTTCGATGATTTTCAAATGCGGCTTGTAGTTAAAGTGAGTAACTACAGGTCGGTTTGCGCGAAAGATGTGGGGTTGTCGTAATTAGGAAGCAAGGTTAGGTTGGGGGGAAATAATCACAGGCCTGTCGCGCTTGAAACTGGGAAAAAAAGCTAGTATGTACGCCGACACGTGAGAGCTAGAGAGTCACGTGATTCTTTTATCAATGGTTGTTTTGTGTGAGATACAGGAATATGCATTACAAAAATGAAGAGCGCAAGAGCAAAGCTACAAGTAACAAGTAGAAAGACTATATATTCTCCAGCTGTACGAGACTACTGTGTACGTATCAACCAGTCGTCCTGCAGTCTGGCACCATCGACGACAATGACACCCTTTCCACGGCCCGTTCTCTCGTCGTCCTGCCACCATTTGCGCTTAAGTGAGCGTTGCTCTTCTGTCTCACATTCACTGTCAGCAATGGCACCACTGCCACCCTCGGCGCCGACAACTACAATAACCTCATAACGGTACCAGGTCTGGAGCTGCGAGATGAGACTTCCTCTGTCTCCACAAAGCGATTCCTGGATGTAGATGACCTCAGGGTTGATAGTGCGGAGCATGGACATATGGCCGTTAGGAGTAGTGTAAGTCAAAACCAGAGCTTGGTTTTCGACGAGACCAAGAGCCTGTGAGAAAATGGCGTTGTAGGCAGGAGTGCTGCTAGAGCCGGTCATGCTGTGTGAGATATTAGTGATCATGGGGGACTCCCGGGATTGGGGAATATGGGGTTATACGTACAGTGGGGAGCCAGCAGGAGACTGGGGCTGGTCGGGACCGACATGGCAGAAAGATGAAGCAGTAGATGGGGCAGTATGGCTGTACGATGAACCGGGAGCAGCGTCCTTGTCTTTGAAGCCGGGAGCGTAGATCAGGATGTGCAGCTTGGTCTTAGAAAAGTCAATGTTCTTGGGGATGTGCGACAGAAGAGACTAATTTACGAGTTAGTACATTAGTTAACCTTGAGGTACCATGTCACAAGCTTATCAACTTACAGCTTGCTCATGGAAGCCGGGGTCCTCGAGGTTGGCGGCAATAAAATCGGCGGACACAACGATAGCCACCTTCTTGCGGTTAGGGCTAGACGAAATGCGCGAGCTAGAGCTCATGCGCGAAGCGGGGCGGACATTCAAGGTATCGGGCGAGACGGGGGCGATGGGAGCAGGGACTGCTTCCCGGACGATGGGCGTAGACTTCTGGGACGGCGGACGTGGCTGTGACTGGGATGGCGGCTGCGGCTGAGGCGAATCGAAGCGGTTAACATTGGCGCCACGGTTATGCTTAGCGTCGGCCTCTTCCGACCAAGTCTCGTGATCACGGAAGGCGGACTTATCCTCCTCCCGGATGGGGCCGAGACTGGCGGTAAAGGCGGGGAAAGCTGCGGAAATGCCACCTACGATGGATTTGCCAACGTCGACCGGACTAGGCGCACGAGCGAGGGCATCATGCATACGCGACTGCCAACTCGGCGAACGGCCGCCATCCTCATGGTTGTGTTGCGTGTGGAGGTGGCGAGGGCTGGGGCTAGGCGTTCCGTTGTTACGGGCCCGTTCAGCAGCGGCAGCGGCAGTCTTTTCGGCGGCTTCACGGTCGACAAGTTCGGGACCCGAGGACGAGTCATGGTGCGGGTTGCGGGCTTCGTTTTCGTCGTAGTAATCAAGGCCGGCTTCGGCTTCTTCTTCGTTGTCCTGGCGGCTGATGACCCAGGCGGCGACACCTAGAGTGGCGACCGCGACGGAGACGGTCAATGGAACCCAGAAACCCCAGGCGCCGCGACGGCGCGACGATGTGGCTTCAGACATAATATGGCGGGTGACACTATGTGTCGCGTATCGAGGCGATTTCGATTTGGTAGATAAACGGCGAGTTTTAAAAGTAAATAGCAGGCGATATAGTAATAGTCCGGGCTCGGCTGGGACGGTAGATAGACCGTCTGGCGCAAGGGACTCGATTCAAAAATTGCAACTTGGAAGCCTCTTCTTTTAGCATACAACTCTTCACACAACCACCAGGATTGTCAAGCAACGGATATTCGATAAAGAGGGGCAGTCGCAAGGCGAGGCGAGGGTCAGGTCGTCGCAATCACGGATTGGCGAAGGGATTTCAGATGCAAAGAAAGAGATGTAAGTTTGAACAAGAGAAGCTTGAACTTCCCAACTCGCTTGTGGATTGTGGCAGTTCTCTTCCGGGGTTGGTCGAACTGACTGAGCGGGTCCTACAGAAGGGCTGAACCTGCGTTTATGAACTGGGGTCCAGTGAAGGAACCTGCAAAAGTCATAAGCGGGAGGCACGAGCACAACAAAGTCAGGGCAAAGTGGAAACGCGCGATATTGGAGAGCAAAGCGTAGAGACTTGATTTGGTTTAAAGAGCCAGAGTTTGAATATGCTTTGTCTTGGAACTGGACATGGGCGCGTTTTTGTTTCTTCTGTGGTTTCTATATCTTGGGCCAGTTATTTGATCAGATGGTAGCATCGAGTGACCCAAGAAATAGAAACAAAGTCACGTTGGGCGGAATGTCACGAGTGATAAATACCGACAAAGAGATTCCTCTACTTCTGGTGTGTTGATATGTGCCGTTCCCTGCCTAAATTCCTGTTTCCGGGCGGTCCCAGTTCTACCTCGGTTTGGCTCTCTTACTATGTCTACAAAATGTGGCTGGTAATCAAAACACCCAAAACGGCACGGAAAACCCACACACAAGATGGAAGTCACAGCGAGTCCCGGTTCGTGGAGTTTCTATATGGAGCTTGCGGATGGACAATAAAGTAACCCATAACCATGTCTGTTTTGACGACGCGCATGGTGATTGGCCGGAACGAGGGACCGAGAGCCACAGAGTAAACAAATCGCCACAGTAGGAATCGAATCAGGGCAATATCGAGGCGGGTCGAAGAGTGCGTGTGAAACGGGGCTACGGGTGTTGCTTATGGTTCTATTGTACGGGAAGTTTTTGATCTACAAAACAGAAAAGGTTCTTTGGTTTGTGTACACTAGCAGCGATGCCATGCAGTATAATCACATCATTGGTCGGTTTCGTTAGTCTCGCCAATTTATGTCATGCTGCAGTGGATGGTCATCCCGGCGTATCGCAAGGGATCAGCCGAGGTCATGGATCACCGGTTTGTGACTTATAATGTTGAATTCTTAAACCAAATCTGGACCTTTAAAATGTCATTCAAGCTTTCTGGTAACACGAGATAGATTACAGATGACGCGGAGTCTATATTTGTCAGCTGGCATGCATCATCGCATATATTGACAGCTGACACAAACAACTTCATACTTGGGATAACACTTTAAAGACAAACAATTATTTCATTGGGTATAAAGCACTGCTAACAGTACAAACTAGAACAAACGGGATGGTTTGGATGACCCTTACACCCGAGATTTCCTCATTTTAAAAGATGGAAAACAAGCTGTTTACAGCATGGCGATACCAGCGAGGATGGCAGCACCCATACCGATAGCGGCACCGGTGGGGGCAGCAGCGGTAACGACGGCACCGGTAGAGGTGGAAGTGGCGGAACCTCCCTATAGAATTGGTTAGCAACATGGTCGACTAAGTATCATGGCCCGTGTCCGGAGAAACTTGCAGTAGAAGCGGCAGTGCCGGTAGCAGCGACAACACGCGAGGTAGAGGCAACCGAGTAGACAGCAGAGCTGGAAGCCGAAGAGGCAACCGACTCAGCAGCAACGGAGGAAGAAGCAACAACCGAGGAAGAAGAAGCAACAACGGCAGAAGACGAAGCAGCGACCGAAGTCTCAACAGGCACGGAAGCCGAGGAGGAAACACTAACCGAAGTAGCCAGGGTGGTGGCAGCAGCGGTAGCCTCAGCGGTGGTGGTGGCGGCATCCGAGGCGGAAGTGGCAGCGGGAGCCTGGACGGTGGTAGAGACGACAGCGGCGGTGTCAACGGCGCTGGAGGTAGCCAGGGTGATGGAGAGACCGCAGGACTCAACGGCGGCCTCGACCTGGGTGCCGTAGTACTTCCAGATGTTGTAGGTCAGGGCGCACTCCTCGCAGCCTTCGACGTAGGCCAACCAGGTGGTGCTGTCACAGCCGAGGGTAGCGGCCTCCTCGATGGCGTAACCTATGGAACAATCATGAATGTTAGTTGTGGGGCCGGAAGACGTGGGGGTGCTTTTTAGTGCGGGAACATACCGCAGTTGGCGTGGCAGTTGTACTCGGCGCCGGTGACAGCACGGGAGTCAAGAGCCATGCGCTTGAGGACATCGAGGTGCATGTCGGCAGCAGCGACGGTGGTGGCAAGAGCGGCAACGGTAGAGAAACGCATTTTGGTGGTTGTTGGGGGTTTGTTGATTAAGATATTAAGTAAAGAATGAACAAATTAAGAGCGAATGACTGCAGAAGACTTTGCAAGGAAGACTGGAACTAGATGAGGGTGGAGAAGAAAAGAAGAGAATCAGGTCATGAAAGGCGGGACATGACGTGCCTTTTTATCTTGAAGCTTCGTCGGCTATTACACACAGTCCCACAGTGACATCCAGTTCAGGACGGAGGACTCAGTTCCCCTTCTCGGCACATCATTCCCACTCCATCCAGCATCCTACCCGCCTACTAGCAGATTCCTCGGGGTTCTCGCTTGGCAATGGCTACGCAAGCCTGACTTAATGCCAAGACGTCCCACTACGATCTGATAAACTCTGCTCCGCACGTCCCCGGTCACAATTCCGGATTAGGTGAAGAGGCAACAGACTATGAAGGACTAGTTGACATGTGCTGGCAGGCAGTTCGGCTTCCCAATAGAATACAGACTAACACTAGCACTAGAAAAGGTAACTTGGGCTCCACCGTACATACTACATTCAAATCTGTATGGGCCGAGAGATCTTGTTCTATCCCGTACAGAGTTGGCCGGACTATGCCGTCGTCGTTAGCCTGCCGGCTGATACATACCAATCCATTACCAGATTCAATAGTTTCTCACGACGGCAAACACCCACATGGGAAATATTGTTCGACGCACACGGAATCAACATGGCATCGGGATAACTGTTCCGAGCTATTTGTACATTCTCTGGCCTGATTTGTACGGTTTACAAAAGGTCTTGGGGGTTACAGGCGGCAAATGTTGCATCCTTGACTTGGCTCCAGCTTATCAGATCCGGCCCACGCAGGGCCCAGGAAAAATACGTAAAGTGGGGTATGACATTCTCATTATCAGATTCTTTTTTACAGTGGTATTTTCATGTGTCTGCTTCATGCTATTTAGCCATTGTTGCACTATATTTCTTGGCCTGCTTATATCGTTGGAAGACACCTCAGCCAAGGATATTTTTATACGTGTATGCGGCAAGAAAATACTACTATAGCGGTGATATTCTCTGGTCACCAACCATCACCTCACATAACATACCACCTGCCTAGACGCCACATCCGATTCTCGGCCATATATTACGCCCTATGTATGTTCACATGTCATCAAGGCCTCCGACTCTCCAAACAACCTCAAAAAAATTAGCGGGAAAAAAAAGTAGCCAGCCCCTTCATAGCCAGACACATCATCAACCGGCAGGCTTCCTTCAAAACTCCACCCGAAAGCGCTATTGGAGCTCAAGAAACATGGATAGCCAGGCGTGAGAAATATTGATCTAATCAGATCATCTCCAGCCAATCATGGGCCGCCATCGTCGACCGATGCCCCACTTGAGGCGGTGGATGACAGGTGGGTGGCGAGCCTACAAATGGGACCCGGACCACCAACGGACATGCACCAATGGGCTCGATCTTGGTGTGGAGAGCGTTACATGGGGCATCTTTGGAGATGCCAGAAGAAGCAGGTGGTATAGAAATATTCGCGGGATGGACAAGCGGAGAGGGACATATGAATCTGGAGAATGTGGAAACCGGTTTGGACAATGATCCTATGTGTTATCCTACGGTGCCTGAGATTGCCAGTCTCGATTGTACAGTTATCGGGTACCTGCTGGTAGGAACAAAAACCACGGGGATGGGAACAGGTTTAAACGATATTCACATGTGACAGGCTCTCTACGCAATGGTTCGTTTGCCCAGCGAGCAAACAAGCTTGAATGGGTCTGGAAAACTCTATTCCGCATCCGCAGTCCTGTCAAGATTTGAACGCGTGGCGGAGCAGGTGAGTAGAGAATGACGGATGAGTCTAAAGCTGCCAGAGTCAGGGATAGTCTCGGCCCTGTCGGAGTCTGTGACGACAGAACGACAAGGTTGTGATGCGTCGGACTGCAGAAAATCGGAATGTGCATATGTACAGAGGTTGTCTCGGGCTGTATATGACAGACATGTTAACGGTCAAGGCGTTATGATCTCATGGTCCTTTTTGAAAGGGAGGTTGCATAACACAAACATCTAGACAGAAGATTACTTTGCGTACATAAGTTCTGGTGACTGTCTAGATGTTGTATCCTCGATCGGTGAAATATCTGTACGTAATGAGGCATAACATGCAGAGCCGAAGGTGGAACGTCGGTGGCTAAAAATTAAATTACATGAGCGAATATTGATAGTAGCTAGTCGGGGACGACGACAATGCGCGGAATGTTCGCGTATTCATAGGCGAACAGACCTCGCGACAACGTAAAAGATTGATCTGATAAGATCTTCCAAGAAGATAATGCTCATCTCGAACATGAAAGTTGCTTCCAGGTATCTTTGACGGTCAAAGGTAGGGTTAACGCAAATATCCGTTCGCACAGGGTTATCAAAAGTGATATATCAACCCTGACATCATGATTGAACTAACCCTGCAACTGCTTAAATGGTTGCATGTGAAATGACGGGGTATGTTAGACCACACGACGATCTTGACATCATAAATCTAGAGAGTACTTATAGTCAAAATCCATCTATACAATNTCCTTTTTGAAAGGGAGGTTGCATAACACAAACATCTAGACAGAAGATTACTTTGCGTACATAAGTTCTGGTGACTGTCTAGATGTTGTATCCTCGATCGGTGAAATATCTGTACGTAATGAGGCATAACATGCAGAGCCGAAGGTGGAACGTCGGTGGCTAAAAATTAAATTACATGAGCGAATATTGATAGTAGCTCCTCGGGGATGACGACAATGCGCGGAATGTTCGCGTATTCATAGGCGAACAGACCTCGCGACAACGTAAAAGATTGATCTGATAAGATCTTCCAAGAAGATAATGCTCATCTCGAACATGAAAGTTGCTCACAGGCATCTTTGACGGTCAAAGGTAGGGTTAACGCAAATATCCGTTCACACAGGGTTATCAAAAGTGATATATCAACCCTGACATCATGATTAAACTAACCCTGCAACTGCTTAAATGGTTGCATGTGAAATGACGGGGTATGTTAGACCATACGACGATCTTGACATCATAAATCTAGAGTACTTACAGTCAAAATCCATCTATACAATCAACAATTCAAGCTACGTTAACCATATATTAACTTTCAAGATTGCTAGACAAACCAGCAAACCCTGACACCAAAAGCNTCATGATTGAACTAACCCTGCAACTGCTTAAATGGTTGCATGTGAAATGACGGGGTATGTTAGACCACACGACGATCTTGACATCATAAATCTAGAGAGTACTTATAGTCAAAATCCATCTATACAATCAACAATTCAAGCTATGTTAACCATATATTAACTTTCAAGATTGCTAGACAAACCAGCAAACCCTGACACCAAAAGCCACTACCAAAGTAATAAAAGTCACGTGACCCAAACCACAGGTATGACGCATAGCAAGCCACTTCCAAATTTGGCGCCAGTCGCAAAGCATAGTCAATCCGCACATGGCTAGAAATCACAAGCATTGTCCATCAAAGATTGTTTCCATATCGATTGTGTTACCATTTTCTTACCAGACAAACGCAATTACCCGACAATCCGTCCATCTGACACACATAAAGAAAGAGTATTAAGGATATCGACCTTGCTCGTGTCTTTTTTTCTTAAAATATTGAGTAAGCCGCGTTTGCCAGACGAATAGCCCGGGACACTCCGTGATTAGCAGCCGGATTTGCTCCGTCTGCCCCGCTTCGACCATCATGGCGACCGAACATGGAATTGAACTTTATTCTAACACTATAATAGGCACTGCGCATCCACATCGGATTCATCCGCACTATCCTACCCCGTATTCTATAAATATGCCTTCCGCCGTTACGGGCCCATCGCCCGGTGTCCAAGCACTTATTCTGTGCGGTCCCGGATCCTCGTTTACCACCTTCAACACGAATCCCGATGAGAACCCAAAGGCCCTGTTGCCGATCGCCAACCGGCCTATGGTGTGGTACCCAATTGAGTACTGCTACCGGAGTGGTATTACGGACATCACTCTGATCTGCCCTGGATCCGCAAAGGCCGCCATGCAGTCGGCTATGGCCACCAACCCCGTCCTTACCAGTCTTCCCCACCCACGTCCCGAGATTCTTGCTCCCGCCGACCTTGAGCAGACCATGGGTACCGCCGAAATTCTCAGATTACCCGAAGTTCAGACTCTTGTCACGGGTGACTTTGTCGTGTTGCCTTGCGATCTTGTCTGCGATTTGGCCGGTGACAAGCTCCTGCACGCATGGGTGACGCAGTGTGCTAGCCTCGCTGACTCGGTCGGCTACAACCCTCTCGTGGACCCCAAGAACACCAAGCGCAGTAGCGGTCTCAGCGTTTTCTACGAGACTCGTGGTGAAGCCCCGCGCATCAAGGGCGAGGAAACCGATTACATTGGGGTTACTCGTATTCCTGCCACTGCTGCGTCAACTGAAGAGGGTTCTCTTCTTCCTGATATCTCCAACTTGGTTCTTTCCATGCCTACCGACTCATACAAGGACCTTGTCGAAAACAACAAGGGCATTCCCATGCGCCACAGCCTTCTCCGGAACCACCCCCGCGCCCGCTTCATGTCGTCGAAGCGTGATGCTCACATCTACATTCTGCCTAAGTGGGTCATGGATTTCATTGCGGCCAACGAGGAATTCGAGTCTCTCGGTGAGGATGTCATCGGTTGGTGGGCCAAGTCAACCTGGCAAGATGGCCTCGGTGCCAAGCTTGGCCTGGGCCCTATTCTCAACCCCAAGAAAAACGAAGACAACAACCCTTCTCACAACGGCAGCGATACTGCCTCTATGGCTAATGGAGAAAACAGNGGCGATAAGACCGCCGAAGGACTTCCCGAGAGCTTGGTTGTTCCTATGCCATCTATCCAGGCTTACATCCACCCAGTTCACCCTGCTGACCCTACTGGTCCCATGATTCGCCGTGTGGATACGGCCAAGCTTCTTCTTCACGTTTCTCTGCAACTGGCTAAGCTCCCCTCAATCGAAGAGGTTGGTGCTGAGGCGGCGTCACCATTTGCGCATGCGCGCAAGGTTGCCTACCCTGATGGTGTTGCTTCGCGGACTACAATTACAAAGGGTGACTCGCTTGTAGCAGACAATGTCATGGTCGAGGAGAAGACCTCAATCAAAGAGTCTGTAGTAGGAGCCAACTGTGTCTTGAGTGAGGGAGCTAAGTTGGTACAATGTCTACTGATGGACGGTGTCAAAATTGGAAAAGGCTGCAAGTTGACGCGGTGCATCTTGGGTAAGCGGTGTGTCATCGGTGATGGGTGTGTCCTGACGGACTGTGAGGTGCAAGAGAACCTTTTGGTGGAAGCACAGAGTAAGTTATTTCCCTTTGAGCGTTTGTGTCTTTGTTATCTTGTCATTAGGGTGGGGATAGGAGGGTTTGTACCACAATGGCTGGCGAGTAGGGTTTCTCGTGTTCAGAGCCGTGAGTCTGTGCAACATTGGCGACAGAGACACAAGACACATTCCAGAGGTTATTGTATCACGGACATTCACTAACGATTATAATCTACAACAGCCGAGCAAAAGGAAGAGCGTCTCATGAGTTCCGAGGGTTTGGAAGCGTCAGATGACGATGAGGATGCCGTGACAGGCGATGAATAGAGAAAACAGGACAGCATGTTAAAAGTTTGGTTAGAATTAATGAAGGAAATGATTTTTTTTTACAGTAACAATTGGCAAGGTTGACCTTTGGCTTCTTGAAGGCGAGAAGAGTCGGTAGTTGACTCTACAAATTGAGAGTGGCTATGTCAGACTATCCCATAATCACGGTTCATTATCCAATATATAGGGATAGATATCAAGTGGCGACGAAGAAAGCGAGACTTAAGATGAGGAATGAAGCCAGCTGCATGAGAAAGGGTCGATGGAACATCCAGACCTTTTCGGTAGCAGTAGATCGATCGATTTAACCGTCTGATTGGGCAGCAATGCATTTCCTTGTACCGCACCCTGTCCCGGTGGTTTTCCTAACCCGTGACTGGCATTGCTGACTGAGATATGAGACAATTAAGGCGGTTCTCCCGGCCTGAATGGCTCGTTCGGGATATATTCTCCACACCGCCTTGGATATCCGATTTGAGAATCCTTTAATCGATGCATGTATGTATGTACCCCCACGGCCAAGCTATGATACGTGCATAACAGATACATGAAGGTACGATTCAATGTGGGTTGAACCAGGTAGAGGGAATGGGGAACATACGCCTGGAAAAAGCAATTATGCATATTGTAACGGGGTGCATGTACCAGACNTTAACCGTCTGATTGGGCAGCAATGCATTTCCTTGTACCGCACCCTGTCCCGGTGGTTTTCCTAACCCGTGACTGGCATTGCTGACTGAGATATGAGACAATTAAGGCGGTTTCCCCGGCCTGAATGGCTCGTTCGGGATATATTCTCCACACCGCCTTAGATATCCGATTTGAGAATCCTTTAATCGATGCATGTATGTATGTACCCCCACGGCCAAGCTATGATACGTGCATAACAGATACATGAAGGTACGATTCAATGTGGGTTGAACCAGGTAGAGGGAATGGGGAACATACGCCTGGAAAAAGCAATTATGCATATTGTAACGGGGTGCATGTACCAGACGGTTGCCAGCTCATCAGGTTAGATTGGGGGATATTTAGGATGTGCGGGGATGGAGGGTTGGAAGAGTTCGGGTGTATTTACTGTTGAGTTTTGTTATGCATGGTGGTCATGTGGACGGAGAGACATTCACGATGATGGAGGTGGGATCATCATTGTATGGTTGTATACTATTGAGATAGTGTCGGTATATCGGGGTGTATGTATAGACTACATATATTAGGTAAAACAACACGTCTCAACAAAAAAAGGTGGTCAAGTTTCACCGGACATAGGATAACAAGTATATTCTGTTTCCTCCGTGCGCTTAATATGTGATATGTACGTACGTACGCAGGAACAGTGAAAACCATTGAGTATGAGTAATCAAGCCAACAGGATTCACTTTGACCAGCGCCTTTCAAACAAATGTCATGATATGCCCGCAAAGTAGCGGCTACTTCCAGCATGAATCCCGACTCTAAACACTAACCTACCGGAGAATTTTGAAGATATAATATTTCCTAAGCAACTGACTATCATAGGAGGATGACCCGACCCCTCATCTGCCCCGCCTCCTTCATACAAGGACGTTCTGTGAACGGAGTCTGGAAGACATTGAGAATGAAAGACGCAAAGAAGGAGTGATGAGTCTTTGTTACCCCCAAGCCACATTATGTCAACTACGCCATGTACACCATGTTTCCATGTCTCGTGTGCCTCCTTCTTCCCACCAACCAAGACGTCAAAACTCGGCGTGCATATACATATATGTGCGCATAGATATAAACGTCAATACTCCATCACCCTCTTTTCCCCAGACAACCTGAAATCCGGGCGAGACATGCATGAGGTAACATACATATGTATGTACATATGTACATATATACATATATATTTACATAAGCAACGCAGCAAAGTATACGAACAAGGAATCATCCATATCATCAAAATCCCACTACAAACCGCATGCGTAACTACCAGACATAAAGTCGCAGCAAGGGATTCCTATCCACTCCAACATCTCGGAAGTCGGGCTTTCCGGACAGCTTACCCTGTGTTATATCCAGAAGGATTGACTGGCCAAGTAGGTACGAAACCCTTGGAACCACGTTAAGTAGCATGTATGTACCCTAAAGGATGGATATGAAGCATATTGCGGATTGGATGATGGAGATATGGAGTTGTTATGGCACATGCCATGTTCCTACGAGAATGTTTTCTCGGCTTCTAGTGGTTCTGTTATACTTTCGACTCTATTGTTTTCGTGTGGCAACGAAGGAGGTTACTTTTCGCCACTGGTTTCCTTCGAGAATACCTAGGAAGAAAATAGTTATGGCATTGTTGTTATGTCCAAGTATGTATGTACCATTTCGGTCCCGAAGTGACTGCTAGAGCTGGGACGAACTGGGGGTTGGTTGATATGTTAACAAGGGATACTCTTGTACTTGAGAGTTGAGATAACAACTATCTCAGTACTAAATAACTCCGTCTCATGACGACATTGAATCCCGTCTGTCATCGATCAAACAAACCCCTCATTGGATTCACTTACACGGACCTCGCAAAATGCTCCGATCACTCCCTAGGCCACGACCTCAGCACCTTGAAAGGGACATCTCTGTTGAGAATATCTGGTAGTTTTTTCAAACCCCTCACAGCTTTTAGGATAACAAGATTTCCTTGTAGACCTGCAGCTGCCACGATTGGTTCACTGGCTCAAGCAAGGACAAGCCTACTCACATGGCATCCTGCTATTCATGTACCCCACTAAAAGCTTGACCTAAAGCGTACAAAAAGTGACAGCAAGTAACTCAATAGTCAAGGCCGTACGGGGGATTCCCNCCCTCATTGGATTCACTTACACGGACCTCGCAAAATGCTCCGATCACTCCCTAGGCCACGACCACAGCACCTTGAAAGGGACATCTGTGTTGAGAATATCTGGTAGTTTTTCCAAACCCCTCACAGCTTTTAGGATAACAAGATTTCCTTGTAGACCTGCAGCTGCCACGATTGGTTCACTAGACCAAGCAAGGACAAGCTTACTCACATGGCATCCTGTTATTCATGTACCCCACTAAAAGTTTGACCTAAAGCGTACAAAAAGTGACAGCAAGCAACTCAATAGTCAAGGCCGTACGGGGGATTCCCTCCTATCAGGACCGCTAAGAGTTAACTAATAGCCCATAGCAGCCGATGCTAGCAGATGGCGATTGAGCGGGAGCACAGACTATGGGTGTAGCCGGTCCATTGTAGTGCGGGAGGATAACACGGGGTGATCAAGTTGATCAAGCTTTTCTATTTAAACATGAGGTCCCATGAACTCTTTATGGCATGGAAATGCATGTACATAAATCCAAAAATACGGGAAATAAAACGGTTATCAGGCCTTCCGATATCCCGATATCCCGACCGATCTGACAGCCGCGGAAAGGAATATGCGCATAAGTCTAAACATGACTCGAGTTCCAGATTTTTGGAAGATACAGGAGATAAAGTTCGAGGCTGGGAAACTTGGATTCTGAATGATACGTTACCATCGTTTTAAAGAAAAGAGGAAACCAAGCCTACTTAGAGAACAACGTTGTATATGTACGAGAAGATTATAAGGCAATAAATAACGCAAATTCCATTACGTCAATCTAGAAGTCCCCAAAAAAGTATACAAGAGTCACCGTCCGGTTGGCCAGTCCGTTGGAAGGTCTCGAGAATACAAAGAGTCAGTGACCCGGCGGACAGGAGGAAGAGGTAACATCCGGAGGAGGAGGAGGGGCGGGAAGAGACAAACTCAAAGGGAGAAGGGAGACCGGAGAGGAACCAGCCAGGTTCTTGGCGACAGGAGGGTGTGGTCGTCATCCAGGATAGTCCTGGATGTTGGAATGAACGTGGTGGGGCATAGGACTCGCTTGAGCTCATGTGGCGCTGGCATTGCTTGTACGGCGATGTAAATGCGGTATTTTGAGGGGAAACATAAGGACTTATCAAGGTAAGAGGAAAAGTGAATATCCGAGGTTCAATGATAGGTCTTGATATGTACCGAGTCATACAGAGAGTCGTTGGACCAAGTACCGATGATGCAAAGAGCGTGTGTGGAGTTTCCGCGGCTAAGTTAACAGGGAAGAGAATGTTTTGCCGTCTGGGGGACAAACAGGGAAGTGGCATTTTGGGATACACAGACGTATGTAGATGACTGTGTGTGTATGTAACAGTGACATTACCGGAATTGGAAAAAAAATGACAAGATTCAGTAATAGAGTTTTCAACGCACGTCTTGCAAGCGAAAATGACTAGTGACTTTGTACGGGTTTCTTGTGGTCAGCAATTGTAGCTGTCCTAGTTAAGGATTTGTACATCCGGACGAGCCGAGAGGGAAACGCAAAATAACGAAAATTGTTTACTCGTATGTTACCTCTATTGAGGATATGCATATGCAAGTATGTACCATAGATTGAAATCCAATCACATGTATAGTTTGATCTAACATGGGGTTAACGTAATCTCGGTATGAACTACACTGCGCCGAATCTATGGGACTGGTAACACTATATCGGTACGCTGACGAAGGGAACTATGTATGTATGTCAGCAGGCAAACAAACGGATCAGTACGATAGTGGAGAAACATTTACATACAGGTAGCGGGATTTGAACAAGTCGGGTCCCACATCAACCAAACTTGGACCATCAAGCTCTAGACCACTGGATCATAGCCCAATGAGAAAACAATGGAGAAATCTTAACTAGTCAGGTGTAAGTCAGGACTCGGGGTATTCAAAAGTCGGCGATTTCCGGGATTAATTTTTTTGATCTTGATGAATAGAATGTAAAATGGGGAAAGCCAAAATAAGAAAGAGAAAGAAATTGGTTGGTAACGCAAGGGCTGACGAATATCAGATACATATGTACCATAAGTGAACATATTTATCACATGTATGATATCATTGTGTGGTTGTCATGCAACTTAAAGAACCAATTTGAGGCATGTACAAACATATGTACGTGAATGGTAGAAGAGTCAACCGTTTCACATGTGATATCTCCGTAAAGACATGAGCATATTTAGTACGTGCAGCGGAGTAGCTGAATTCGGATATGTACAATACATGTAGCTGCATATGTAGTTGAATGACCCTCAGTCCCTTGGAAGTTAGCGTCCTCGTAAGTTGACCACTTTTGAAGATATCAACATACAAATGTATATACGAACCAAAGGAACCAAATGAATTAACCAAAGTTTCAAGTATAACGACCTGAAGTGGGGGTTATAGAGAAAAACCCGTTCACCACCACAACATGACTTGTAGTCCCTCGCAGAAGCCGCTTGACTGACTGGCGTGGCTGACTTGGCTGATCAGTGGAGTCGTGGCTTGCATACAGCCAAGAACAACGGGGAGCACGGACAGTGACGGGTCCAGCCACGGTAGCGAACGCCATTGTCTGGGCTAAAGGTGCATGGCGATTATGACGACTATGGAGGTTGGCGAGGAGCGTGGCGGCTCCAGGGTTCGTGTGTATGTAGTATCCCTGGATCAAGCTAATGCGAGTTATATCAAATAACTTGTGGGTTTGGGTCGGGGTGCTTGTTGTGGGATGACGGTACGGGCACATGTTCGGTGTACAACACGGCAGTCATGATGACTTGAGAAGTGACGTGATGGGGCGTTTAGTGTATAGTGGGGGTTTTGTCAAGCTAGGACAATATAAACTATGTACACAATGGTCTCATGAGAATCCAAAAGGGAGCTGATAGCTCCAAACAATTGTAGTCTAGTGGGCTAGACTCTCACTCGGTCAACCACACATGTGGCCATAAGCCAAGCTGTCACTTACCCGTAACGACCTAGAGACAAGGCACCACAGTGGCCAAACTACTTTCCGATGCACGTGCTTACAGGCCGCCGTCAAATCACCAGTCAAAAGTAAGCGTCCGTCATGGCGAAACTCACGTCTGGAAAATCATTTTCGCCTCCAGATTTCCGGATGGAACATCAACTCCAGCTTAGGGTTTTTTTTATCGCGCAATGTCGTGCCGCATACCCTGGTCTGGTAAGTTCAGCTGGTATCAACAAGCTCGTTCTCAAATATCATTGGTCAGTGCTCATTGTGTAGTCCCGAGTCTCTGGAAAATACCTAATGGGGTAAGTGCAGGGGTCTAGCAAGTTAATAGTGGCAATATCATCAATTGGGACTGTCTCGGAGTCGGTCTGACGCAGGTGCAGTCGAAACTTGGTGGATGTTACAACTGGTGCAAGGGATTAAGGACCAAGAAAAACCAGATTAAGTCAAGTTGACCATATTGACCCAAAATGTTAACCATGCTTACTACCAAGTCAAGCCGTCCACCGGTCTCCCTTCAGGTACGGCATATATATATATGGAAAGACACCCTTGGGGCGATCTCTGGGACTATTGGTTGATGGATTGGTTTCAAAAAAGGGAGAGTACCCGAGAAACAAGACATACGGAAGTCTAGAGTTGATGTCTTCTATCAAGTAGTGAAAATAAGATTAAGACAACAGAGCACAGATGAGAGATGACAAAATCTAAAAGGTGGTACGCTCATACGGGTAGAACAAGAAATATGTCGAAATCAGGTCATAAGAAAACGGCGGAAGTTGAAAATTGCGGAGCCGGAACCCGCTGTCGAGAGCGCCAAAATGCAGGGACAAAACCCTCCAAATAGAGCTAATTTTCCATCCCAATTAGGAAATACACATGCAGCCACAGTCAGATTTCGGCGACTGGAGACTAACCAAGTCTGTACAGCGTAGTATTTCAAGACCAATTTTTGATTTCGAGTAAAGGGAGTATGCAGAAGAGTACGCACAGATGTAGTCATACAACCAGTCAGTAGTCTCCAACTAACTAGTGGATCCATCCGAATCAACAAAGACATCCGAAAAGGACCAGCCAGCTGTGCATAATCGTGACGGAGATGTGACGAGCGTATGTAGAAACGGGGGGTCGCAATGGTGGCGCAGATTCGCCCCGTTGAAGAGAGTGCGGTGACACTGACTTACATGGTGGTGCATGTCCATGTTCTTCTGGTGTATGTCCTTTTGTCGGTGCAGCTGGATTGTGTACAATGTAGGTGTGATTGGGACGGGTGAAGTTTCTTGTGAGGATCCAAGTCTAGACAGACAGACAGACAAAACGGAGATGACGAGGGTGTGGTCGCTTTTGTTCGGTGAACTGTTTGTATACATGGGCACGGACCGCATGTTGTTTGACTCGTGTAAAAAGAGAAGCGAAAATGACTGTGATTACATATTCCAAGAACCTTTGTTTGTTTGTTCTGTTCCTGTATAGTTGTTTCTTTCACTTGTACTCCGTGTGACCGACTCTTCTTGTCCCCTTCACTAGGGGCCCGTCCTACACAATGAACAATCGAAACAATCACGCCTAGACTGCGACAACAAGACTGGTCAGTCTGTCAGTGACAACTACTGGTTAAACCACCCACCATTGTCATGGCGCCGCTGTCAACTTGTGTAGCTTCCCGGTTGGCATTTTAGCTTTTGTCGGACAAAGCTTACCACGGAGCTAACTCCGTTTGGCGCCAAAGATATATGTACAATATGTATACATACATACACACTATTTTGTAGTTTTGGAAGGGGGTTGGCTTGGGAGAAGATTGCCATGTGCATATCGATGAAGTATTTGAAATCCATTCAGGAACGCCTACCAATGGTCAGCCATGTCGGAAGCAAGGGAACCTTCAAAACCACGAAGAAAGCAACAAAAAGACCTCTTCTTCAACTTAGATCCGTTTTTGCTATCTCTAGATAAACTCCATCTCTCCCTCTCGTCAGGGAATAACCAAAATAACAAACTCAAGATATGACGTTAACATCGGCGACCTGCCAATATCCCGCATCCCCCCCTCACCATCATCTAGTCTTGTCTCTGATCGGCATCTTTCACGCCACGAGCCGTGTTCCTACTATAACCAGCCAGCTCGAAACCTCGTGCTCCAAAACTTGTCCGATACCAAAACCACCTAACAAGAAGACTGTGTTTTCGGATGTGGCGAGATACACATGCAGCTGAAGCTTACGGGCGTGTCTAGATCCCACCTCACATATAACAACCGGGCAAAAAAAACAAGCAGCTCCTCAGACCTGCCAAATGTGACGGACAAGATGTGACATTGGCGCCAGGCTTTGCTTGTTCCCTCCGATCGGGCAAAGGGTACTTTTAAACAAGAGAGTCAAACTCTCCCAAGCTAACTTATCCCGACGGAGTCACCAAAGACACCAGACGAGGGGAAAAATCCGAAGAAAAATAACAACAACCAACGCTAATCACACAAAAGGCGAGACTGAAAAAAAGGGACACAAGACACTTTTACTATGGTTTAGTCAGGAACTCACCCGACTGGACTCGACTTCTTAGAAACATCATTCTTCGTCCCTGCATGTCGACAAACGAAGGAAAAAAAACACTGCCAGCCACCAAACAATCGGATCCGCCGGGCCCACCGGTATTGACGGCGGATGGCCCGTGACCATGTAATTGCGCTGTTGAGTGTAACGGATACAAGATGCCGTCTAGGCGTATCTAGACAAAAGACCGAGAAAAAAAACGGACAGGACAAAGATACATACAAAACTTTGTCTGTCTGTCTGTATGTATGTATGTATGCACCTCATGTATGGACATACGAGGCCTTTTCCTGTTGTCTAGGCTGGGCTGGTCTATTCAGCTGGTGGGTCGGGAGCCAGGGTTTGGTGCAGCCACGAAATCGCCAGGCGGAATGTATATGTATATGTATTTACTAAACACACGCCCCATGCGGGAGTATCGAACGAAACAAGAAGAAAAAAAAAAAGCAACGATGGGGTCCAAGAAAACTGCATCTCAAAACGTTCTGTATGCGTGGGAAACTCACTCGCTCGTCCCTAAAAAAGAATAAACTATCCCACCCACACTACATGTCAACCGGCTTAATGGGGACTCTACTACCACCAAGAGACCAGATCGGATATGTCTTCCCGGAGAATCGACGGAGATATTACCATTGTCAAGCATTCGCCGGCGTTAAAGCCGACGGGTAAGGAATTGCATCATTCTTTGGAGTCTTCATGTAGCATTAGCAATGGGGGTTGGTGGCGATCACTAATCACCTTACATGTGTTTTGCAAACCATAGTGACAGAGACTTTAAAGATAAAGGAAACCTATGGACATATCTATTTAGCTATCCGACTAAATAGAAGTCTGTGGTTGGTCGTTTTTTAGGGGTTTCGTCGGACAAGATCAATTAGTCTTAACTAATGGGGAGGGAAAAGTCCAGATGAAACCCTCTGGTCCGTGAATCCGTGACAAGGAAACCCCAATACCAAGTTTGAAAAGATTCCCATTCGGGAGCATCACTTTGCTTTGCTGGGATCATTAACTGTCCTTATTGGGAAGCTTGTCCGAACATTGTAAGCTTTCCATGGTTTTGTTTCTCGTCTGTTCTAGGGTGGGGTTGACTTTTTTTCCATTTTGCGGGACAGGCCGGACCTGTTCAGACTCATGATATACGAGTTGTTGTTTCCATGTAAGTGTGTATGTAAGCATGTCTCTGAGTTTAACCCAAGTTTGAATTGGATGTAGTCAACTTGTAGTAAGCTGCACGGTCATGCCAAAAACTACCATCAAGAGACCGATATCCGAGGTCACCGGAACAATAACCAGTATGGATGGACGCAAGGGACCACCACGGCACGAGTCTTTATGTACGTAAATGCTTACATATGCATGTATGTACCCCACGCTACGGAAGATACAGAAATGAACCCACGAGATTTGTCCACTGATTATCCTAATCGGCCAGTAAGGGACCCAGCTTCGTCACAGCTGTAACGTCTATTTTAACAGTCCGAATCAAAGAAGTAGGACACCGGGTGGGCTGAATGACGAATATGTAAGTGGTTGATGGTAGGGTTACGTTCAGTACCCGTTGGTGTACATACATACATACGTAGTTTCGTTCAAGGGAGACCGATGGGAACATGTTGTTCTGGGTTACTTTTCCAGGGAGACAAATTCAAGGTCGTTATATCTGATATCTGACCTGGAACTCGGCCCGAAATCGAATCTGCCCTGACACCGTCCAATAACTTCGGAGAAACCATTAGACGAGACGTTCTATCGATTCAATACATTGTATTGACACAACATATCGTCTGTGCTAATCAATTCAGTGTCATTGTTTTTTCTGTCAGTTCCACCGTCGTCGCTACCATGGAAAACCCTGGCCGGCCGTCCCGTCCATGACGAACGTCCGTGCTCTTGTTTTTTGAAACCCCCCAATTAATAGTGTTCAAAATGTCTTTCGCCTGTTTAAACTCAACCCTTTCTTTTGTTTCCTTTTTACCCTCTTACTTTGTCTGACAAAACGTGAGAGGAGCACACTGACAAGACCCAGAACCGTCTGTGCAGAAAGCGGGTTGGCTCTAGCATTAACCTTGATAAATTCGTTGCCATTTTGGTCATCGACTTGCCTGCCGGTGCCATGTGACTTCATTGTAAGTAAATTCACATGTCCGGTTTCCCGTACGCACTTATGAGGAAAATTCCGATAACGTCTGATAAGTATATTGGGCAATATATCAAAACTGCCAATTTTGGATCCGCTATAATTCCGGTGTAGCAATTATTGGAATAATGGCTACCTGGGGATCCACATTGGTTGGCCTGCTGAGGATCAACTCACTAACATGTGGTCGTCAAAAAGCGTGGCTGTTTCCAAAACAAGGCCATATTAATAATGGTTATTTGAAGATTTTTGCAATGATGGTAAATGTGTGTCGTCTTGTTGGTTGTTGTCTTTGAACGGACGTAACATCCGCGCCCCGTGCATCCGCAGCCAACCGCGCTACTTGGTGCGTTTGTTGGATCTACAGCGGAAGTGAGTTTGTGTTGTATTCCGTGAGACAAAATCACACGGTTAGGTAGGACACCACCACAAAGTCCCAGTGACACAATCTGAGATCAAAGTGACAAATCTGGGGTACATACATATGTATGTATGTACATAGATTTGCGCCACGCAGTATTCCTCTTTGTCTTGCGTTATATCACCACGCATGTCACTTAAGACCCGCGGGAAACACCACGGTTCATCAACGACGTGGCTTATGAAAACACTCAAAGAGCTTGGGCTCCAGCTTCTACTGTTTCAACGTTTGAGCTGAAGCATAGCCGGAGTAAATAGCCGGTAGATCGACAGCCCTTGCTGTGGCCGACAATGTTTGTTGGATCAGACCACCAGCTACCCTGACAATGCAGTCTTCATTCCTACTTCATCTTTGTGAAGCAAGTTGGCAAGCAAAATTTGCCCCACCCTCAACCATGGCTCTCCAGCGTACCGACACATGCGGATGTACCGCTAGACTCGCCGGTGAGAGGCCACCCAGTCCATAACCCCGCTGTCCACATATTGATGCATACAAAGGCGACCGAGTTTCTCGTACGCCAGCCAATAATTGGCCTCTAGGGAGAGGCGCAACCGTTTGCGACCCAAGGTTTGCGGTGTGATGTGGCGCGGTCTAGTGAAGGGAGTTATCACGATGGGACATATTTGAACATCCAGCTGCTATGATTGTTTTGACTGTACTCCAAGTGTTCCCACCAGTGACATGGACGTTCCAGTGATAGACCAAGAAAATCTAAAGTGAGCTCAACAGGTAGCATTTCTATACTAGATACTAGTGGCATGGAGACTAGATGCCAACTACTTTAGCCAAGACATGTAGCAATGATGGATAAAGTGACAGCCACAAAGGCCGAAGCACCGACCGAAATAGTAGCTGGCACACAGTAGATAGTATGCTTCCTGTTGCCTCGTAGTACGGTAGACCACCAATACGGACGCGGGGTTGTTCCTTGAGTATAGAATCGGACTGCCATGAGAGAGGCGCGGGGTCATGGAGGCGCGGGCTGTTGGGGGTATGACCGCAAGGGTATACTGTCGAGCATATGGCTTGGCACCGTGGTGGCCATACAACGCTGGGGGAGGGACGGGTAGACTAGCAAGTGTAAGTCTAGTAAGGGGTGTGTGTTGATGTAATAGTTCATAGTTTAGATGATTTCGGATTTTGCTGTATAGTGGGGTTTGAGCTTCAGTGTCTATAAAATATGACATTAATCAATCAAAGCTGACTGGAATGGGCCGAACAGGGGCAATTGGGGCCTGTCTGAACCGTAAGATGCAGGTAAAATTATTGAAATTTATCGGGCGTTGAGTAAAAACAAGGTGTCGTAATTGAATAGGTTGCCGACAAGATTTTGTCTTGTTTTTTAGCGATAAAAGATGCGGGAAGCACAGGGGATAACCTAAGAAGAAGCAATATGTCGAAAATTCGCATTTTGGTGGAAGCAAAGGCGAGTTCCACGGATTGTCTTTCAATCGGTAGTCTCCCACCAACCGAATTGGGTGAAAAGTTTATTCTCACCATGATAAATCGGGCAACTATTGACGTATGTTGGTCGGCATATCCAAATATTAGGAATAAACAAAAAAAAAATAAGAGAGTAATAGCCCTGTAAAACTCGGGCATGAAAAATTCACAAGCAAATGCTACCGTAGACCACCATGTCTTAATCGGAACACGCTTTTGTCGAGACCGACTGAATCCCCGGTCTCTCTGTATGCACGCAATGTAAGTATTTCATCAACGCCCGGGTTCCGTCGACATCCGCTTGGAGAGGGGTGAGTCGTTATTGTCTGCACAATACCTGTCCGAAGAGACGTGCCGTGATGTGACTGAATGCATGGGATGGAAAAATAGCCCACGCCCCCTCTCCCCAGGCAGGATCGGATCGGAAGGGGAGTCGAAGCCCTGCAAAATACAGTAATTGGCTCTCAATCTGTTGGCTGTCACTGACACACCCGTCTTGTTGTGGGGAGACCCCATGGAACAAACAACCAAAGACTACTCGACTGGACGACTATCAAACGGACAGCTCGGTGTGTCTGTATGCATGTGTCTCCATGTGTGTGCCGGTTTGCAGATTGATTTTGCCTGGCTTCGAATATAAGAAAGACAAGGCAAGAACAACCTGGATGGTTTTTTTTTTTGACAGCACTTTCCCACTTTCTGCATCTACTATCCAAGATCTTACAAAATCTTTTTCACGACGTTTACGGCCTCTCACGATCTGCCATTTCATCCCTCTGATTTCTATTGTCAATCCCTTTTACCGTATACTTCATTTCGCAATATCCACTGATTATTCAGTAGTCTATCCAGCTGTCTTCAGATATCTCCATCGTCTCTCGTCGTCGTCCCTTACATCGCGATCCCACCCAGACAGGATAGATAGTTTGTTACTTTGATACTCAGCACTTCATTCTCCCTGGGCCCACAGAGATCCGTTAGTCTGTCTTTCAACTGGTAAGTTTGTACTTCATCCCTCGGAACACGGTCTCCCTCCAGACCTCCAAATCCACTACGACGACCTTTGTCATCACGACGACCGAGACAGCTACCAAAGGCGAGTTCGCCTCAACAGTCCCTTTGATTCCGTCGGCTTGTAAACTACTATATGAAGACGCCCTCTTCCTGTCTTGGTTCCCTTCTTCTCGGTCGACTGGAATTCAACGCACAGCAACCGTCTTCTGCGTCTTTTGCCTATCTCACTCTATACGCTCATTCCAATCGTTTTTCTTGCCAACGCTCGCCTCGTTCTTTTTTTGCCCAGTTGTCCATATTGCTTTTAGTTGCTCGTTTGCTTGCTGCACACACACCCCTCTTGTTTCTACCAATTCAGCTGTCTTTCTTTTGTCTTCTTGGTCCGTCTCTAGACTTGTCTGTTTACTTGAAAAGAGAAACAAGACTTGACAGTAGTAGTCAACCATCCATCACGTTGGTATTCACTCCTTCGCTTTATTCCAAGCTTTTATTCCTTTTATTCTATTTTTCCCTGTCCTCTATTATTTCTATTTTACCTTTTTCTGTCTCTACCCTTACACATCAGTCTATACTTGGATCGGAAAACAGACGCCGGGAAAAAGAATTAAAGACTAACACTTATATTCTTCAAGTCAAAGCTCCTGTCTTTTGCTGGCTTGTCTTTTTACTACTTCTTCTCATATATATCTCCGGTGATATCCCTCGCCTCTTTGTTTTGCATACCGCCACAATCTTACATTCCTCTCAGCGGTTGTTGCTTGTTGATACTCGATCTTGAGCACATCACTCCTATCACCCCGCGCCCGGTTATTTCATACAAGACTTCATTGTTACATTCCTCACGTACCAAAGGTCTATACACGACTAGCATTGTCTCACCCAATCAACTATATATATACATCACCAATCCCGTTCTCCCTCTGTAACTCCCTTCTCTCTGTTACAATGGACTCTCGTACCGACTTCGAAGACACTTACTCTTCTATCCCCTCTGCCGGATCGAGCTTTTCTGCCTCTCCCTCTCATTACCAGCCTTTTACTCCTCCCTCCAATCGTATTGCTCCCCACCACGAGCCTACTATTCATATCGATCACTCATATTCGGCTCATCACCCTTCCGCCATGTCTTTTGGTATGTCTCCATCACCGCTTCCCGTTCAATCGGATGACATGAAGCACGACATGGTCATGTATGAGCCTCGCTACCAGGATACTCGCTATGGTAGCCACTTGCTTCCCATGCAGCAGAACCCCCAGCAGCAGTACCCATCCCACCATCTTGACATGACCATGAACCCCTATGGATCTCGCCCGTATGATGTTCACGCCATGGCTGGCCCTGACCAGTCGCAGTCTCATCACCAGGGTCCTCACCACACTGGTGTCGATTCACTGTCTGTCATGTCACCGTATGGCCACCCCGGTGTGCCTTATGCGGCGCCCATGTCTAAGTCGGGCTCTATCTCTTCCATGTCCTCTGGTGGTCTTTCTCCATGCTCGCCTGCTGCTTCCACTGCCAATGGCCCGGCTTACACTCACCAGGGTATGACTTTGATGTCGTCTGGTAACCCAACTCCCCGGGGTTCCACTTCACAGACCTCAGTTGAGTCTCTACTCAACACTTCACCATCGCCCAACACTACTTGGATGCCTCACATGGCTCCTCGTCACATGTACATGGGTGCTGCTCAGTCGCACACCAACATGCTTCGTCACGCCCAAGACTACCCTCACCCAATGGCCCCACACATGCACCAGACCTCTTCACACCTTCGTAACAATGGTATTGAGGTTCAAAATGTGAGCAAGCCTGGTCACGCTTGCGAATACCCTGGTTGCACCAAGGCTTTCAAGCGTGCCGAGCATCTCAAGCGTCACCACTCTACGTAAGTTATACCCCGCAAAGTATCAATCCTTAGGAGCAAACCAGTTTTCTAACATGACGTCTACAACAGTGCTCACAATGCCAACCCCACTTGGCAAACATGCCCTTTCTGCCCTTCCACTCGCCGTTTCCTCTCTTCGCGCATTGACAACTACCGCCAACACATCCGTCTTCACACTATTCGTACCAAGTCACCGCAAAGCCGTGTTGGCTACCACGAGGGTGCAGCCTCTCTCCTTCGCGAAATCGAGTCACAGATGAAGCGCAGAGGTGTGCGCAAGAACCGTGACAGTGACGACATGACTGTATAAAATGCTCTTACTTTGTTTTATGGTTGCTTGGGATTTGGGAATATGGATTGGCTTGGGATTTTCTGCTGTTGATATATAATGGATGGGTGGCTATTTGCGGTGTTTTGGGGTTTCTTTTTCTTCGCTTCTCTTCTCATCTTCGCCGAGGTCATTCGCGAGAGTTGCTATCCTTCTTCTCTATCACATATTTGTGATGTGGTTTGTTTCCACTGGCTCTAGTATTCTATATCCAGTGCTGTTTAGGTTTTTACCTTGACAGGTAGTTTTGTCACCCTCTCAGGGTGTTCTCTCACTACTTCCACACAACTCTGCATTTGGACCATGGCTAGATATGTCTTTAGTTTCTTGTCTTATTTTGGGTGGTCTGTCTAGTTTTTTTTTTGTTTACGTTTCGTGTTTTTATTTTCCATTTATGTCTTGTTTAATTAATACATGGAGCCATCGCAATGGTGCCTTTTACATACAACATCTCACTTACAAATGCTTGTTCATCTCGATTTGTCAAAAAATGCCCGCTATGACATCAACCCACAGATATCCAAAAACGGTAAAATCTTCGATTCTCGCTGCGTTCAGTCAATGTCTCAACGAACCCCACATCCACGAACAAGACACCAAAAAAAACATGCAAAAAAAAACATGATCTCACCAACCGAAATCGAATCGGTGACCTTTCGATGGCAACTTGCAATTACAGTCGAACGTGATAACCAACTACACCATGGTGAGTTTCGACAGTGGTGAACCACTGCGCATGGCTTGTTGCGGATCTGCAGCGCTGTCGGGGTTTATAAAGGTATCCGGGTTTTGGGGACTTGAAAAATTAGGCGATATTCAGATTTGCAATCCATGATCTACCTGTCTTACCGACGTTTGTGTTACTTGGTTTGAGACTTTCAAGGACTGAGGATCTAACATGTATGTGTGTCTCTGTATTCTTCATGCTGCAAACAAACATTTCTGCCTTATGGGGGCCACGATGGAAAAAATTGACCCATCACGTTGCAATAGGGCACACGTTGGGACACACCCGATAGACTCGATACATGGTTTCATCGAAGGGGAAAAAAGTCTCCGTCACATTATACAAAACTGTTTAGAGAAAAAGGTCTCCTCCTGATTCGTCAACCCCCTCTCTTCATCACTGTGCCCCTCTTCTCGCCTCCTGTTCTCATCACTTTTCGTCGCTGCCTCGTCCTTGTTATACAGCACACTTCATCACATACTCATTGTAACTAAACTCACCCATCTGGATCATGCGTTCCTTCAGCTTTAAATCTACACCTCGTAAATCGTCCAATCAACAGGGAGGAAATCTTCTTGTTGTTAGCTTACCCCCCCTGAACTACCGACTAGTGGTGTCCATGAATCGACCATCCGTATCGTCCCAACAAGTCACGGAATGCTAAATTAGATGCCAAGTGCCGGTTTTCTTACTCTGTACCCCACTTGGTTCGTGAGATCACGATCGAGAAAAAACGAATGAAGTGACGAGAAAAATACACACTCGTGGTGCTGCAAACTTCATGGATCGTCTGTCGAGACTTTTGGTGCCGTGACTGTCCCTCACACTTGACTAGCCGGTGCATGAACTATGGGGCCTCGCCCAGTCTAGTTTATGTTTGATCACAACACAATTACTGTAATAGGAAATGTTGCTTCTGCCTGTGATGCTGCGGTAACCCTATTATGTAACCCGTGGCCACGTGTTATACATGACGTATGTATGTGTGCTATCTGCTATGAGTTAAAGCAGTGCTCCAGGATATGCTCGAGTTTCGTGAAAGAACATGCATGAACTGTAACTCTCGTTTACACTCTTCTTAATATAACTTGCATTTGTCGATGCCATTGTTGACCGGCTACTTTCCCATCGAGTTTCCGGCCCCGCGAATCTCCTTCTTTTGTGCAAATTCCCGCACACCCCACTACCAGTCATGAGCGTCGATAAACCTCCGACGTACGACCAAACAGTCATCAAGGAAGATCCATTCGTCCTGGTAGCCTCATACCTGTCAATCTCTGATTTCTGCATCGCCAGCCAAGTTTCTCACCGATTCAACTCTATCTTCTCCCCGTTACTATGGCGCGATCCCCTAACTACACTTCATCATCTGGCGGGTGAACCCGGTAACTATGACCTGCCAAGCTTGTTGTTCGAGGGATGACAGGTTGGCTAACTCTTTGTAGATGTCAAAAGACTAGAGGCCCTTATTGAGGCTGTTCCATCCCTTCGGTTGCGGACAAGAAAACAAGTCCGTATCTTGGATTTTCGGGCATTTTCCACTGCTGATGGGGCCGAAGGTCTACCGGACAAGGTGGCCCGGTTGGTGGAGAGTTTGCCGGATTTGCAATGCGTCATGACAGGAACATCGTGTTTCGATATCGGTCCTGCCCTCCGAGTTATGCCCCCGCTTCGGTTGTTAAGTTTGGCTACTGGACCTAAGATCTACGACCCAGATGTATTTGCCGCGCTGGAACATCCCGCGTTGGAGTATCTCAGCCTCAGAGATCATGAAGTTCCGTCGCATGTGACACTGCCCAACTTGTCTAATCTCCGGGTCCTCAGCTTGTCCAATACGGGTCTTACAGATGATGCTGCGCAATCCCTAATATCATCCCTTACGGCAAACACAAACATATGGTCCCTGGATCTGTCTCATAATCCTCTAAGGGATAGCACCTTTCACCATCTAACCGAGACCTTGTATCAAGAACTTGATATTCACAGTGCTGCTCATTTTGATACTGAAGGTCGTCTGATCAACCCCTCAGAGCGTGGTCATGACGCCTTTGGTGCTTTCCAGGTTATCCAGGAGAGTCGCTACAGTGGCAAGTTCACCCATCCTGCTCGATACTTTGCAGATACACCGTCGTATAATCCATCTACGAAAGATAACCTTCCTATCCGGACGAACGGTCGGGTAGAGCCATGGGACGATGCTCTTGACGCTATGGTGCGTGTTCACACGGATGGAGACGGCCTTGATGGGAGGTTCCCGCCGAGATCGATTACGCACTTGAATGTGCGAGGGACGTTGTTGACGAGTATTGGGCTGGAGAGGTTACTACGGGAGAGTCGTGGGTTCATTGAAGTTCTCCATTGTGATGGTGGTGAGTTATGGGCGTCCGATGCTGCTCTTGGCCTCTGGAAACAGCCCGATGTAACCAAGATCACTGGTCTCTTCCACGCTGCTCATCTCCTCCGACCAGTCTACGCTTCTAATCTCCGCCAAATTACCATGCATCACTCTGTCATAACCCAACTTCCTACCCTGTCCATCCCGTCTCTGTACCCTTCACAGTCCGTAGCTCTGGCCGAGACTCAGTTTCTCCCCCTCATCCAAAAGATGTACCCTGAAGCCGTCTTCCACCCTGATATGAACCCACGGATCAGCAGCCTCACACTGACTCACGTCCCTCGTACATCCACCGGCCCTCTTCTAACCTCTCTAATAACTTTCCTCCAAGCCCTCGGTGACCAGGAGGAAAATATCCGGCAAAGCACTGTATCCGGCGGTCGCCATGCCCCCGTCATGTTAACCGGTCTTCGCCACCTCCGTCTGGAAATGGCCAAAGGCAGTCCGACCGAAGGCGGTGCCAGCCGGAACTACATGGATGATCTGTCCCGTCTATTCCCCAATATCCCACTGACAGTCGAAGAAGATCTCCCCCCTCCCGATCTCCCCCCTCCACCTCCGGATCCACCGGCCTTCGATACCCTCGACTACCCAC
>JSUI01006296.1:0-35163 GCA_000833645.1 Huntiella omanensis | reverse complement strand
CTATGTGCTTATAACCCCAAAATAATATCTAAACACCAGCCACTGTAAAGCTCAAAACACTACCCACACTTAATCCGGCCACTAAAGCCAATCCCATAAAACCTCCAGCCGCCTCCCGTTCAGAATCGTCAACACAATCACCTGAAAGGACCATGCAGGCACCACACAGCCACCCGTTTGTCAACCCAAACGGAATCTGGATGATAAACAAGTAAAAGAAGTCGCTGTTAATAGCTGCCCCACGTCCGCCGATGTTGCACAGGAAATATAACGGCAGAAAACCAATACGTAACAGCGAGAAGAGAAACAGGAACTTTGGTCTAGAAGCTCCGGGGATCGGGATAGCTGTGACGATACGACCCAACAGGTCACCAACATTCCACATAAGGAATCCGAGGGGGATAAACGAAGCTGGTTTGAAGATACCAGTAGTCTCACCACGCACCGATACAATCTTACCACTGAAGACGGGGAAGAACATAGCCACAACAAAACACATAAACACACCAGCCGCNGGCCATCTCAACTTCCAAGCCAAAACTTTCATCGGTACCGTCTTACGAGCTGCCCGTTCAGCATCCGCAATCGAATGAACACTATCAGCCACACGCTCTACCATTCTACTTTCGACAATATGACGATGTCTCCGAATCAACGGAACAAGTGACGCTAACGCAAGTAGTGAGACCAAAACTGCCGTCATGAAGGGTAAAAACGCAGAGGTAATAGCTTGTGCGTGAATATCCTTCTCGGGCAGTGCATCATTAACACTAAGCGATACGACCACCTGCGCAATGGCANAAGAAGTCACTGTTAATAGCTGCCCCACGTCCGCCGATGTTGCACAGGAAATATAACGGCAGAAAACCAATACGTAACAGCGAGAAGAGAAACAGGAACTTTGGTCTGGAAGCTCCGGGTATCGGGACAGCTGTGACGATACGACCCAACAGGTCACCAACGTTCCACATAAGGAACCCGAGGGGGATAAACGAAGCTGGTTTAAAGATACCAGTAGTCTCACCACGCACCGATACAATCTTACCACTGAAGACGGGGAAGAACATAGCCACAACAAAACACATAAACACACCAGCCGCGGGCCATCTCAACTTCCAAGCCAAAACTTTCATCGGTACCGTCTTACGAGCTGCCCGTTCAGCATCCGCAATCGAATGAACACTATCAGCCACACGCTCTACCATTCTACTCTCAACAATATGACGATGTCTCCGAATCAACGGAACAAGTGACGCTAACGCAAGTAGTGAGACCAAGACTGCCGTCATGAAGGGTAAAAACGCAGAGGTAATAGCTTGTGCGTGAATATCCTTCTCGGGTAGTGCATCATTAACACTAAGCGATACGACCACCTGCGCAATGGCAGGAAGAACACCAGCTACACCCTGGCCGGCCATGAGAGCCTGCATGTACTCGGGGCGATTAAAGCTGGCGCAGAAAGCGAATGAACCGTTCTGGATGAGGGCTGTGGCAAGGGCGGCAATAGCAACCATGGTGAGAGTAAAGAACAGGTAGACACCGGGTGATACCCCGATGAATACGAGTGTAGAGAGAGAAAGTAGGGTGAAAACAACAGTGTGAATGGCGAATGCTGCGTTCATACGGAAGGTATACGAAGCGTTGTGCTGACTCTTGGTCAGAACCCACATAGCGACAAGATTGCAGATGGTCGATATACTGAGAATTCCGGATTGGAAATTACGCAAGATAACAGGTGATGAATCAAATCGGGCCTGGAAGTAAGGTGTCGAGGCCAAGAACATGTTCCTAATATCACCAGTGTCAGCTTCATGATTCTCCCGTACATTATCAACCTCAATTGAACTCACCATGGCCACAACATAGCCATTCCTACTATGCCGAACAACCAGTACTCCATCCAAGAAAATGGAATCTCCTCACACACATCCTCATCATCGTCCCCGAGCGCCGTCGGCTCCTCATACAATCGCGCATATTCAGTGTCCTGGAACGCCGGACCCGTCGCCGACCGGAGTTTCAGAAATGATTTGAGTGCGTCAAAAGCGCCGGTGGCCGATGCCGTGATCGAGGCGCCGGTGGGCCCTGGCATGGTCGATTTGTCGATCGATACGGCTAGTGTGATGGAATTAGTGGCGGCGGGATGCAGTGGCAATGCACAGATGGTGGGTTGCAGCGATAATGGCTTAGCCGTTAGATCAATGACGTCAAGGAGTGTATTTGTTGAGGGATCTGGTGTCGCGAAGCGGTTTGTAGGAATCTGGAAGGGTGGATTTATATTATCGAGTGAAATGTGTTAGGCAAGAAGCGTCACAAAAGAACGATCCGATTTCCTAAGTCACCAAAATTCTCTTTGCCGCACAAAGTCACCTGGGAAACAATAATGAACGCCCTTGTGACATCACAAGTCGCGCCTGCGAATACAACTATGCAAGGATTATCACCCTTATCTGATAAGAGGGCCCTTTCCTAGTAACCCTTCACATTCACAGTGACTGTCTGCGAAATCTTGGCAACATCGGACTCATAGGACTTATCAGATGATCAACCTATTATCGTGGGAAGTCGGACATGAGCCTTGAACCACGCTGGCTGCGGGCAAACAATGACGCTTCCGCATTAAATTAACTCAAGGTGAGGCTGAGGCTGTTCACATCGTCACACCCGGTGGCTTGCTGCGTATTTCAAATTGTGTTGGTTTCAGGGTTAAAATAGGTTGCCAAAGGCTTTTGGTGGTTTTTGAGATATTCTCTGAGAAATGACGATGATATAAACAAGATATGTTGATATTCTTGTCGGTAATGTCGTTGCGATTCCTGACCAAATATGGTTGCACAACAGGCAGTTATGCTGCTAATTGTTACCTTTATAATCCGTTGGAATCATAACATCTATCACATACGACCATAGCCTGTGGAAAATACGGGGTCCCGTCTGCTCCCCCATAGTCAAGCCGCAGAGCGCTGGATTAGTAGTACGGTGGGTGACCACGTGCGAATACCCGGTGTTGTATGTTTTTTTTTTTTTTTTTTTGCTTTTTGTTTCGTGATCTTGAGAATTCTCCGAATGCTAATATCAAATGATCGATCAATATGATCACAGGATCGGTATCAGATCGGGTCAGATGTTAAGATTCCAGGGACATGGACTAACGCAAGGGTTACAAACCCCAATGACAACATATCACCTGGCTCACGTGCATGTTTGTAGATCCATTGCACATACGAGTATTGGCAAAACGTGAATGTAATTATATATACCTTTTGAGAATGACATAAAGATTCAGCTAGACGGCGCAGAAATTTATTCCTCGCTTGTCCATAGGCACATAATCCATCAATCCTTGGTTGACAAAATGTTGCATCTTACAGTGGAGTGATGGGCAATTCACAAGACCAACGTCAGCTAAAACAGAGGTCCGTGATCACATACGGGGTGTATAAAATATGCATAGACCGAGGTTATGCTAAATGTGGAATGAACGACCAATGAATGCTTCTGGAATGGTGGCGGTGGCGTTAATCAAGTTTCCATACTGTCGGGTCTCAAACCCGGTACTCGTCTACCGAGTTGCCAAGATCTGGGTGATCTGCTGATATAAAATGACAATCTGACACCTCCAAGATGATTCAACCAAAAATATTTCAAAGTCAAGATACATGAGATTAGAATTCTGCGCTTGACTTTCAGCTCGATCCGCCGGTCAAGCCACACTGGCCTCCATACGCAACCATCATGCATAAGAAGAAAAAAAAAAGAACCTACCAAAACATCTAAAGACGTCTCCCCCCTAAAACGTAAATGCAAGGCTCGCCTATACCAAGTTCCCTGAGTCAAGGCGGAATGGGCGACCCATTGGCAAAAAGGGCCCGAGCATGGATAGTTTCCTGCCAAGTGGCACATTGGTGGATTCAATAACGGCCGTAGGAACTCGAGCCAAGACTTGGGTCACTTTTTTTTTTTCCTTCTTCATGCGTTTCTACGACAGACAGATGGAAGGCTGGACCGGATTGTCGGACGGGAATCGGGACGGGCGGGTATAGCCGCTTGTATTTAGCCCCGGCTTTATGGATTACGGTAGTCGAAAATTGCTGGTGTTGGATATAAATCGGGAATATCACTTTGTGAGTCGGGGGTTGGTTTTTCTCAAGACCATGATGAGATGTTAGACTGACGATAATTCTCTATTCTCAACCCCACGGCCGTAACACGCTAGCTTAACTTTTAGAGGTCGATATGCCCCGCTTCAATCCAAACTTCCGGGATCAAGCTCGGTGTTCAAGTCGTTCACAAGACCGACCGAGTAAAGATGGACGGAGCCTACAGATCCTATAAGACTTTTTGACAGCCGGATGTTATGCTACCATATTCGGAGTGTTCTTCAAGTAATCACTTATAAATATATGGTGAGTCCGGCCGAAAGAAGTCTTCTCACTCCTCTTGATAGACCAGTAGGTTTTCTGTAACGGGGGCTAACCCTGGCTTTGGCTCCAACTATCGCAAGTGTGCGATTCCTATGACGAAAATGGCGCGGGACGTAAGCGTCCTGTGCAAAATTGATTGACCGCTCTAGTGCGCCCCCCCCCACTATAGACCCATAAGTTATTGTGTGAAAACAATGGGATCCCGATCCGATGGACCGTTTGAACTATGTATGTACATACTATGTACATACATATGCTTGTCTTTGTATGTAGTTGGTAGTTCCCAAACTGTTGGATATCAACTAGATCCTTAAACCCAACAAACTTCAACGCTAACGGTTCATACAAGCCTGTATGTATGTATGTACATTCTTCAACCAGAGATCAAACAGAANGGGGGGGGGGGGGCTGGAAAGCGTGGTGAGCTCACCCGTGTGTTTTTGCCCCACTACTTGTTTGGACAGAGGCCCTGACCAGTGACGTCGCTGTGCACCTGGCATCTGTATGGCTTGGCATTATAGAACATCTGTGTGGATAGGAGTCGGGACCGAAGAGTTGGTTTCTTTGGCGGGTGTGGTTGGCGCTTATGAGGAAGGACTTGGGCATGGACCTGTGATTCATGGAAGCTTTGGGTTTTCGCGGAAATCGAAATTAGAAAGGTGGTCTCTTTCGTGCGTAAGTTGTGGTTGTATATGTACATCTTCTTCAATCTTGAGGAGTGACGACGACAACGACCAAGAATGTTCTGTGGCATTGTTTGGGTGGTCTGTATTTTAGAAGATGGTTCATGCTTGTTTTTGCATGCAAAAGTAATATTATTCTAGACAGGCTATATATTCCCAGGACTTTGGGCTGACATCCATATATCATCCATTGTACTCACAAATAGAGATTGTGATGATCATGTTTTTTTTTTTTTCTCCGATGCAGACTAACAAGCGAGTTTCCTGTCTTGTCATCTCATCTTCAAGACCCCTTCATTCACGACCTTCTCTTCCGTGCTGCCACGCATTGAAACTTCTTCATCAGACCCGGCAGCCCGGATTCGCTGATGTAACGCGCTGGCTTACATGTTAAACACACCCCTAGGTCATGTTAGACGCACCCCATAGATTCGAGGACATGCAGAGATGTTTTGGTTTGCTTTTCTAGTCGGTGATTTACGCCATGGACTTTACTTGGCCCTTGTTTAACGCCAGTACAGTAGTTGTGTATGAAGAGAGATTAGGAAGACGACTAATCGGGACAATGTAGCCGGGGATTTTGGAGTCGTCGGAGCGCTGTTGGCCATGACAACATTAACATGCAGGAACCGGCGGTCTGGGACTAAGCCAAGGCTATGAAGATATGTAACTATATGTATGTATGTATGTACACAGATACATACGAACATACATATGATGTACATACATACATTGTACATAGACACACAGAATCAGTGGATATATCCATATGAACGTCCGAAACATACGTGCACCAGAAATATATATTTCAAAAGATGACGAAACTCGGCCAGAAAACAGCACATATACTTCTCACCGATGGCCTACAGAATCCCTCTTTATCTCTTCACCAACATTCCCAAAGTGCGGTGAAGCACATCATGTAACCCTGACATGTATGTATGTGGTCTCCAGTGTTGATAGAATCGGGAAACCCCGAAAAAGCGCGGCACTTGGTCGTGGCTTGGCGAACAGGGTCCACAAGTTTGGGTAGGAAGCACGCAGTACAGTAGCAACAGGCAAAACGAAGACGAACGAGAAAGAAGCCGAGAAAGAGATACGACTCCGACTAACTAACTTGAGAAATATATCGTACCAGGGCAGAATATTGACTGAGAAAGAGGAGAAGATGAACAAAAAAAGGGTTGTTAGGTAGCTTATCAATTTTCTTGAGGGTAGATGGTTTCGGTCTGGACTGGGTACGGAGAGCAAGCTCTTATGTAGGAAGTGATTTCCATAGCTCTTGGTTTTACCTGGTGCGGGTTTTGCCTATTCTGTTTTATGGCTTTCCTGTTTTCCAATCTCTCCAACACCTTGTCTGACAAAATATGTATGCACATCATATCCTTACCCCGGGTCTTAAGCTCCGCAAACTGTTGTTGTTGTTGTTGAATTTTGTCGTGATTTGATCAATGCCTTCACTCATCTGATGGATGGCCTGACCGGTAGTTTCGAAAAAAAAAAAAAAAACATCCAAGACATGACTTGAAATCCCCATTTTTTTCTTTCTCGGGCTTCATAAGTAGTCTTGTATATATGTTCATGCTTTCAACTAAAGGTACCGCTGCTTGGTTAAGTTACTGTTGTTCCTGGAAAGCAATCACCCTAGACGGCCTGCGAATGCCGGCTGCTTGGGCACCGAGAGGCTTGATCTCATTGCTCACCAACGCCCTTTGACAAGGGACTCCAATTCTTTTTGGGACCTAGATGCCGGAAGGAACTGGCTTTAGTTTCGTTCCACTACCATTGTGTCATGGCTCCGAATTTCTTGATACTTTATATATCATTAAAATTTCCTTTTATTTCCCTGATTTGCTACCGTGACGCCCCGCTACCTTGTATCTGGATTTCCCGTTTCTTTTTTCGGAATTCTTCTTGGACGTGATAAACTAGAACATCGACTATTCTGAAGCTTCCTTCTTCATATTCTAATCCTACTCTTCCTTCTTGTCTCTCAATACATCCGTCTATCTCCACCGATTAATTCACCAAAAAAACCAGTCATCTCCACGCCAAGTGTTAGCTCAACATCCTATCCACCGCCGTAACCAGTTACACTTTAGCTTATCTTACCGCGCCCTCTCCACTGTGATTTGAATTTCCAGAGCTATATTCCGTTTTCTGCCACCCCGCTTCCATCACTTTTACTCTTCCTCACCTAAATTTCACCTTTTTCAATCTTGGTTTATGGGGTTCCGACAGACTATTGGTATTCCGGACCGCCGACTTACGTCGTCTACACCACCAGTACCACCGAGGAGTCTTAACAAAAGTCGCCGGCATAGCCATTCATTAAATCCACCAGATCCCGATTCCGATCGAGCAAGTTCGTCACATTCTTCAAATCATTCAGCAAAAAAGAATTTTGAAAAGACTCTACTCAGCCCAATTAAACGCCTAAATCCATTTTCAAAGATGTCGTCAAAAGATCCAAATTTTCATACCACCTCTATATCGTCAGCATCTACCGATCAAGCCAGTCAATCTGATCAAGCCAGTCAGGTCGATGAAGCTGGCTATGTTCATCAAGCTGGTCAAGCTGACCAAGCAGATGACAATGCCAGTGTTGTTTCTGTCACAGCTAGCATATCAACTCACATCCAAAACTTATCACTCGATTCAACCAATTCGACAATGGCTCATACAACAAACCCCGCCACCATGGACATACCTGTAGTATGTATACTTCATTCGCACAAAATTCAGCTCTCTTGTTTTTCTCGGCGACCTTAAAATCTTCATGAAATTCCGGGTCATCATGAATATTTTTAAAGCTACAATATGCACTTATACATTCATATGTGCTACTGTATGAACCAGGGGCAATACCGAGCGTTTAACACAAGAATGAGCTTTTCTTTCAGAACTTCAACTAACATTTTATCTCCTTTCTTAGGATAACAACCTAGACAGCGAGAACGAATATGCTGACTCGGCCATTGCACAAGAACTGTAAGTCATTAACTCCATGCGCGTGCAACATACCGCCCATCTTTCCCCCTTTTATGTTACTGGAAGTTACCCCTCGTTTGTCGTGCCAAAGCACCTATGGTTCTGTCATACAACGCACCAACTACCGAATCGGTCTTGAATTTTGACATGCCGTGTTATACCATCTGTCTCGCCAAACTATCAACAAACATGATACATATATCCCAACCGGGATGTACTCATGCGTCTCGGACTCCGAGTCCATGTGTCCGCTAGCTTCCGGGTGTTACGTTGAACTAGGCATTTGGTTGGAGTGCAGAATTACAACGTCGCAATCTTTATCTCCTGGATCATGCCGAATGGACGGCACAATGTTGGATGCGTGTCTGGTGACGCAGCAACAGACCAATCAAGACTGGCCATGCACTTGACATATCAAGTGGTATCGAATTGTCGACTGGGGCATCCTCGACCAGGCTGTGGGAAGACGCAGCATTATTGGGTCGTCTTGCATGAAACTCACTTGTCGTGCAGGAGCCCACGGTGTCTTTACCATTTATCTGCACACAACGATGACGGCCATGGTACCAATAACAATGACGACAATCTCAATCAAGGCCATCTGTTAGGTTTCCCCAGAGTGTTCTTTGGTCAATCTTGCTTGTCGTCATCTGCATGGGGGTTCAAACTAGGTCAAGTCTTTTTTTGGTGCGCTGAAGAATATTCTCCGTCCTTAAAATTTGCTGGCGACCCAAACACTTGGGCTCACAGACGAACCCTTTTTTTTTCGCCTCCCTAGACTCGCACTTCACAATCCTCCTTTGAAGTTGTTGGCTGCATGTGCCTGACCCGACAATTGGCCACTTGTAACAGATGTCTCGCCTTGCAGCAGCCCATCACACCTTCATCACAGTGCCACCACAAGTCCTTGTGATGTCTTCTCCACACTCAGTGGACTTCGGGAACGAGCTCTTGGGCCCAATTTCCTAATGATGCACGTATGGCAGGCGAATGATACTGGACGCTAGTGCTGCAGGCAAGAAAAGCCTTTGCATAACGGGCCCATCCAACAACAAATATGGCATAATTAAAGTATACACAGTCGCCGACAGTTTGGGTCTCTCAACCTTTGTATACCCGCCGTGACACTCAACTTTCCAGCCGTCGGCCCAGCCAAGTGGCTACGCTTACGAAAGTTACCGTTGTTATGGTACGCCACAGCATTGGCCTAGTTGAGAGTGAAGCCAAACCGAATTTGGTGTGAATGGGCTATTGTGCCCCCCACGGACCTTGGGCGGCCCTGCAGTATATCCGTCCCACGTCTATAGTCTTGGTAGAATGACAGAGCCGGGGAGGGGCAAGACTAGTACCATGACGAGGGACTGAGCTCAGATAGTAAAGACAGGGACGGCCCACGGTACTATAATTGTGCAATAACACCCACCCAGCCAGGCGGAGGGGCGCGCATAGTTGCAGCACCACTTTGCAGAGAAAAAAAAAAAGCCTTGAATGTTAACGAGGATTTCTTTCTTTCGCCGACCTTACCGGATTTTCTCCCCCATTTTGCACCTTTTTGTTGATTTTGGCATACATTAATTCTTGCATCTCCTTCTTTCCTCGTTTTCTTTACTAATACCAGTCGTGTTAATCGTGATATAGCGATAGAACAGTTTCTCTTACAAGCAGCATCATGAGCTTCAAGGAGATCAACGGCCGCACATACCAGAGCTTCAGCGAAAACTCTGATTACTGGTGAGTTCTTCATCTTCCGCCTCTTGCTTGACCTGGTCGTGATGAGAAGCTATTCGCAGGCTTTACCATGACTTTTGCTCACTCGAGGCCACCGTATGCAAAAAATGGCTGGGTTTACTGACTATGGTGCGCATGGATTCAGGGGCCCTAACGACGACAAGCAAAATGAGGGTCTTAACTTGACCCACAACATGCTGCAAGTCCTGATGGACGGTGCTCTTTTCACTGCGCCTATCTGTGACAACCCAGAAAACGTCATTGATGTTGGTACTGGAACTGGTGTTTGGGCAATGTAAGTTATTTACTCTGGTTACGGGATGGACCGGGCAGGATGCCGAGATGGGAACCGAGGGACGATTCATTGCATGGAGGACAATGCGTGATTCGGCACCGAGAAGTTTGGCTATTGTTTTTGAGCTTTACGAGCTAGCGAACAAAAGGTCAACCGATGGTACTTGAACAAAGAGGAGAAGACTGTTCATCAGTGGAACCGGACGGTGGGGCTTAATCTGGTCCGTCCACAGATCCACTGAACAACACCCTCATCCTTGTACTATTCGAGTCTCCCGTCCTATCCCGCGCCGTCCCGCTGTCAAGTCGTAAGCATGGGATAGGCTTACTAGACATGACGTCAAAGAGTGTATGGGTGCTAACCATGTATGCGTAACCAATAGTGAATTTGCCGATCTCTACCCTCAAGCCAATGTGATTGGCACTGATCTGTCGCCCATCCAGCCTTCCTGGGTACCTCCGAATCTGCGCTTCGAGCTTGACGATGCTCAGAAGCCATGGGACTACCCCGACAACTACTTCGACTTTGTGCACATCCGCGTGCTTCTCGGTTCTATCAAGGACTGGCCAGCTCTGTACAAGGAGATTTTCCGCGTGTTGAAGCCCGGTGGTTACTTTGAGCACTTCGACTTCTCCTATATCCCCAAGAGCGACGACGGAACCGTCAAGGAGAACAACGGTTGGGCCGAGTACAGTCGGCACTTAGTCGAGGCCGGTGAGAAGATGGGACAGACTTTCCGGGTTATTGATGATAGCCGGAATGTTGGGTGGTTCAAGGATGCTGGCTTCGAGGATATTAATGAGACGCGCTATAAGGTGCCTATTGGTGGTTGGCCAGCGGATCCCAAGTATAAGATGATTGGATACCTCAACTACGTGGTCAACGACACAGATCTCGACGGCTACGGAACCTACTTCTTCACAAAGGTCAACAACTGGAGTGAAGAAAAGATTTCGCGCATCATAGATAAATGCCGTGCCGAGCTTCACAACCGTGCTATTCACGTGTACTTTGACGGGTAAGTCTTACAATAAGACAAATCTCTGTACCAACGTAACACCAAAACTAACAAAACACCCACTATAGATCTAGCGTATACGGCCGTAAGCCGCTTAACGCGGGTAAAGTGCCTAGCTCCCCGTCAGAGACTTCGACGACCAACGCCTAAAATCACCACCATTCATCCATTCATCGGTTCTTTTTTTTATATATAGACATTTGACCGATTCACGACGACTGTTTACGACTTTATTTTTTGTTAAGGGGCGCGGGCGGGCTGGAAAGTGCGCGTGCGAAAGGAGTGCGAAGAATCATGAACCGACTGTGTGGTTAATAAAGATTCTAGTATCGGAGATAGAGTGGGTAGGGTAGCATAGGATTGTTACATTTTTAGTCTTTTTTTTCCTTCTTTTTCTGCATTTTAGTTCTTTTTTTTTGCCTTTTTCTTGCTTATGGGCGATGGATGCTAATGGTGTGCTTAATCCAATGTACATACATTAACAAATGCCAATAAATATAACCCAAAGTGACTCTAATAAATACAAATATGATATCCCCACTTATTTCTTGCCCTTCCCCCGGCCACCCTTGAATGACCGCAACGGATCCGATCCTCTCTTCTGAACCTTAAAACTCCGACCGCCCTTACCACCCTTACCCTTCCGTCTCTCACGACCACCAACCTTGTGAAATCCAACAAAACCCACCTCCTTCTTAAACTCTTCCTCGCCACCCGGCATAAGATAAGCTGGAACATGTCTCAAATGAGCCTGTGTCCGAGCCGCTCTCAACTCACCATCATGTCTAAGATGAGCCAACTCAGTAGGATTCTCCTCAAAATGTCTCTTCAACTTATCCGACTTCACCAACTCCTCTCTAAGTTCCCTCGTACGCGCCTCCCGAATAGCAACCCGGGTAACTGCACGCAACGCATCGTTCATACGATACCGGAACGCCTCGACCTGCGCCATGTCAAAGGCATATGGCTTGACGGGCTTACCCAGTTTCGCCTGGTGTTTCTCGATACGTGCGAGGATCTTGTCGTCGTTTTCAGAAGCTGGCGTGCTGGTGGGGAGATGTTTACGGTACTTGTCCGCAGGGACGACAAAGGAAAGAGCCATACCGCGCTTTCCGGCGCGAGCTGTCCGTCCGATACGGTGGGTGTAGGATTTGCTGGAGGGAGGGAGATCGAAGTTGAGGACACAAGCGACGTTCTTGAAATCGATACCACGTGCGACACCGTACTCTTTGTCGCGCTTGTGGTTTGACGTTTTGGTGGATTTGGTGGATTCGGACTTGTCGTTTTTATCGTTCTTTTGCTTCTTGGATGGTGGGGTTTGCGATGTAGACTCGGTTTCCTCCTCTTGTTCATCATTTTGAACTGGCTTCTCCTCGTTACCGATAATCTCGAATTCGTCTGAGGCAATGATGATGTCGTAGACATTCTTGTTGAATTCCTCAACAACGTGGATGCGCGAGTTGACGGGCAACTCGGAGTTGAGAATACACGAGCGAATACCGAATTGCTCAAAGTAGAGCTTCAGGCGGTAGCAGCGGTCAATGTCGGAAACGAAAATGATGGTCTTGCCCTTGACCAGCTTAAGCTTGAAAATGACGTAGGCGAGCAGGAACTTTTCATCCTCGGCGCACTTGACCACATACTGCTCAATACCCGATTCGGCCGTCTCCTTCTCCTCCAGATTCAATACCACTGGCTTAGCACAGAACAAGCCCTTGAGCTTATCAACATCCGTCGTCAACGTTGCCGAAACCAGAATGCTCTGAACGCCCTTAGGTACCCGCTTCGCCACATTTTGCAGTTCCTCATCGTAACCATAGGAAAGAACCAAATCCGCCTCGTCGATGATAACCTGAGTCAACCGGTCGGTGATGAGCGCGCCAGAGGCAATGTTTGACCATGCGCGGGAAGGAGTTGAGATGACGATGTCGGGCGTGGCGGAAAGAAGAGAGCGTTGCACGGCGTCGGTTACCTTGTCTGTGAGCTTGACAGATTGGATGTGCTGTGCGGCAAAAGCGGAAAGAGTGTCGATAACCTTGTGTACTTGGTCGGCAAGCTCGCGGGTGGGAACAAGAATAAGGGCAGAAGTGAAGGCGGACGAGTCAGTCTAGACATACAAAGTATCATTGTTAGTTGCGATTCCTTTCATACTAGTTCCCCAATACATCCAAAACCTACCTGTTTTCTCCGCAGAATACTCTGCAACACAGGCAGCAAATACGCCGCCGTCTTCCCCGAACCAGTCTTCGCCTTAGCCAACAGATCGCGACCCTCCAGCGCCAGCGGAATAGCCTTTCTCTGCACCAGCGTCGGCTCCTTGAATCCCTCCTTCACAATCCCCTGCAACAACCGGGGGTCCAGTCCCATATCGGCAAAGGAAATCTTGGCATCGGTGGCTGCTGGGGCGGCAGCGGAAGCATCAGCAGCAACATCGGCGGCGAGATCGGCGGCGCTGGCGAGGGCGACTTCGGTGGCCTCCTCGGCGGTGTGTTTGCGCTTGGCCATTATTATCGTGTGTGGGTGACTCGGATATGTAGAACACAAGGACAAATAAATTAAACGCTATAACCCAATCCAAATCAAGAAACAGCAGAAAAGAAACAGAAAACAATAACTTTTAGTGTGGTCAATTATGGTCAATATCGTGATGAGATAAATGCTTTCAAACTCAATCTTGGCCCTGGCATAGAATCCTAGCCCAAACTTTTTTCGCGGTGATAAGGAAGGATTTTGCGGGGCTAAGTCTATCGATAAGATTGCGTTACAGGGATGCCGTCAGAACCCTACAACGTAGAATTGCTTGCATAACCCGGATCCTACTTACACGGCTTAGACGAAAAGAGATAGAGTTCAAATGACAGTAATAAGATAGAATGAACAATCATTTTTATTTATTTATTTATTTGGTTCTATGGATTCTGCTTCTGTAGTAGCTAACCTATCCAATCCCGTTGAACAGCTAGACCGGGGAAAATACGCAACATGTGAATAAGTTACAAGTGCTCAAAAGACGCCATAATGGGAGTGAAAAGCCGGATCCACACCACGGAAAACCCCGCACACCTCATATACTTGCAGTCCAAAGACCGCCAATGCAATAATCATTGCCATATCTATAGATGAGACGCATGCAATGAATCGTCACAAAAAAGTTGAAATAAATAACGAACATGGGCACCAGAAGGATCGAAAATGAATGGAATAAAATAAATTCATACATTTAACAAAGAAAATAGACAATGTTGCCTTTAATAAGAAATCTATCTAGTAGTTGAGGCGTGCCTTCATGGCCCGTCTAGCCCGTCTAGCACGGCAAGACGACTTAGTCGAAGTAGGCAGGGAACTAGCAACGGTAGTGCTCGACGCACCACCAGCAGTGGGCGTAGCAGTGAAAGTGCCGTTAGTAGCAGGGTTCGTGGTAACAGCGCCACCCGAAGTATCGTCGGAAGAACCCGAGCCACTCTTATCCGCCTTGAGAATGACAGCCGCAGCCTTCTCGGCAGCAACCATGACAATCGCCTGGGTGTTACCAGTAGGCAAATCAGGGTGGATAGAAGCATCGGCAACAAACAGGTTATCAGTACCCCACACGCGGGTGTCGGTGTCGACGACAGAGGTGCCATCGTTGGTGCTACCCATGCGGGCAGACGCAACGTAGTGAGAACCGGTGGTGTAAGAGGAGATCAGGGAGTCGGCGGTGACGTTGGAAGAAGTGAAGGACAGGGTGCTGTTCGTCTGCTCAGTCCAGGAGATAAGACGGTTCATGAATGACTTGATAGCTTCCTTATCTCCATCAGTGGTGAGGTAAGGTTGAACGCCAAACTCAGTGGCGCCGTTGGAGGCAATGGTGAGGGTACCAGAAGAAGTGAGACCGTGAGTAAGATAGACCTTGATCTGAATGGTATCGTTGGCAGGGGAGTTAACGGTACCCTGAATGTAACGAGTCGAGTTATCGGCGTTGGTAACCGAAGTCCAGAAGTTAAGTCTCTGACCAGCCTGAGCAAGCAAACCAGACTTCTGGGCAAAAAGATCAATGTTGGTTTCGTTGGGGCTGGTGAAAGCAGTCGAGGCGAGAGAATTGAGGGTAGACTTGGTAGCCAACTTAACCGTGAAAATAGGGTGATCCATGATACCCTCACCAACTGGGAGATCAAGCCATTGATCCTCATCAGGAAGAGTTACAGAAACCGAACCATTCTGTACATTCTGGATTTGCTCCTTGGGTCCGATACCAGAGTTGAATAGCAATCTAGGAGTCGAAAGAGCACCGGCAGTCAAAACGACAGCGCCGCCAGCATTGACGTTGATGATCTGGCGTTGGCCAGAGCTAGTCTCAATCTCCACGCCGGTAACAGTGCTGTTGGTACGAATGGCGCGGATGACCTTGGTGTTGATAGACAGCTTGAAGTTGTCCATGGCCTGAGCAAGAGGAAGATAGTCACGAACGGGACCACCACGGAGACCGTCCTTGATCAACCAAGGAGGGTGTGAGTAGACATCAGTCTTGGCCTCGACATCTTCAAGCGCGTCAGTCTCAGAGAAGCCCTGGGCAGAAAGGAAAGAAGACATAACGTTATAAGCACCCTGGTCGTATCTCTTGCCGTCAGCAGAGGGTTGAATGGTACCTGGGGTGCGGTTGTACAAGTCGTTGGCACTCGACTCGACATCAGACCATTGCCAACCAACAGGCCACTTCTCGAAATCAGCAGGCTGAGGCTTCACCCACATCATGGCGTTGATCATACCAGAGCCACCAAGAATACAGCCAGCCATAGACGCAGTGTCAGTGCAGTACTCGGAAGTCTGACTGGCAGTTGTCAGGTAGTAGCCCATAGCAGGAACATCGTACTGGGTGACAGAAGAGTTCCAGGAGACGAAGGCGTCACCACCAGTAGAGGCAGTCGAACTGTTACCACGCTCAATGAGAAGGACACTCTTACCAGACTCGGCGAGACGCTCACTAACAATCAAGCCAGCAACACCACCACCGGCAACAATGTAGTCGTAGGTCTCATTCAGGGTAGTAGCAGTGGTGTTCTTGAGCGAAGAAGAGCCACCGGTGGTAGAGTTGGAACTGGAGGGAAGTGACGAGTTGTCAACTGTGGCCAGGGCAGCCCAGGTGTCATACTGAGTGCTCGTGCAGTTGTCAAATGGGGCNTCAGTGGGGTCAGACAGGGCGTCAGTGCCGATAGCCCAGCCAAAGATGCCAGAAGTGGCCGAGGTAGTCCAGGAGCGACTGTCACCGGTGATGCAGCCCTTGCAAAGGAAGGTGTAAGTGAAAGAAGAGCTATTCACAGAAATACCAGAAGAAATGGGCTCGATTTGGAAAGTAGTGTTGGTGGAGATAACCTGGGGGTTGGTGTAGCCAGTAGCAGTACGAAGAGAACCAACAACTGAATCGGTAGTGGGTTGAGCAACAATAAGGATGTTATTGGTCATAGATCCACCAAGCGCAACAGCGGCATAACCTTGAGTAATGGGGGCAGTGATTTGACCAATGAAGTCAGTAGTCATGGTAGTAGGCATAACAAGACCAAAGCCAAAGCCAGAGTCAGCGTCGACATGACGACCAAACTGAATACCAGTGACATCATCAGTGTACTGTTCCATACTGTTATCCGCCACGGCAGCAGCGGCCAGAAGGGCCGAAGCAAGGATATATTTGGACATTGTTGTGAATAAAAGATCTGATAGAAGCAAAGAAAGGAGTCTCGAAGGAGTGTGTAAGAAGTAAATTGGGGGAAGCTTCACTGGGAAGAAAGTTGGAAAGTGTGAATATCACGAAACGAAAGAATAGTAGCAACCAGTGCAAAAAGAAAGAAAGTCCGAACTAGGCGGATAGAGGGGGAGGAAAGTGAGAAGTTAATTCACCAACAAGAACAATGGATGAAGAGGAGAGACCAATTCAAAGTGATCATCGGTGATGACAATGCCATCTATATATCCATCGCATGTCGTCTACAGCTCGGGTGATCTTTCCATGAATCCCACCAATCACTTAAATGGTAATACTCGGGGCTTTTTCAAAAAAGCATTAAAAACAAACATATCGGAAGATTGTCCCAGAATGGTGGACCCCACCAGGCAGAAGCCGAACCGGCAGTTTAGTACGGAGCCAGTTGCACGTAATAGGCGCCATATGTAACATCGCAGGCTATAGATTTATTTGATAGACTCCCAATAAGTAAGGAAAACTTGTGACACGTCCACGCACGCATTACGTCCAAATTACAAGCCATACCCAAGTATAGAACCCCCCATGAGCCGAGATCAACATGGGAGATCCCAAACATCAAACAACCAACGTCCGCTCCAGACCCATGATTCCCGAAGCGGGCCCCTCCCGCGTACATATGTAAATATCAGCCATGTTTCAGTACCCCGAATTCTCTCATTACCAAGCCCAGCGAACGTCGTCAGCAAAATAAACCTCCTATTCTCTCTCAAACGCCTAAAATACACAAAACCCATGAACGCTCGTCACCATGCGTCTAGGGCGATCATGGTTCGGCGTCTGTGCGAAACATGAGACAACATCGTCCCGTCTGGGAATCATAAAACTAACGTCAGCAGGTATCCAGGAAATTTTAGTCGCCAGTCGGTTCAAGGTATGGCTTTTCGGGTGATAGGAGATTTTGCCCTTTTATATTTGGTTAATGTCGCACTTGCAGCTTGATATCGCGGCCTTGTGCCAATATTATAAAGACGTTGCAGTCATTGGCTATAGCTGAATCGTTTGAGGCATGATAAAACTTCGGTCCAGGAACATTATTTCGTCCCACTCTAGTTACAGAATTCAATGTGTCGTAGGGATCGTACAACATACTATAACCCTACAGAAAGATTAGACGCATCTGTGTCACACTGATGAACATTCACAATGGAGAATTAATAGTAACTGCGCCATGTTTAGACCACCCCCCTCCGCAATGACATATAATCGTAAGACATGGAAAATCAAATTCAGAATTATATACAAAATATTCAATTTTATCCGTTCTTAAACGACATCCCGGTACTTTAATGTAACATGGAATCCAAAGGCTCGCCCAGAACAGTCTCAATCTTGATGATCCATCTGTGGGTCTCCTTCTCAACAATCTCATCATCATCCTCTTGGAGCTCACCAATGAAGGGCAGCATCTCAGGCAACATAGCCAACCATTCCTCGCCGTGGGTATCCGCCATCTTCTGCTGGGCAAGAACAGCGGCCAGACGAACCGCCGCGGTCTCGCTGCGCAGGTGCTTAAGCAGACCAGTGTTGACCTCCTTCTGGTGAACCTGGGAATCGGCAGCACCAACCAGATCAACAATGGCATCAACAAGAGCAACAGGAGGCTCGGTAGTTGATGTGGCGCGACCGAACTGCTCAAGCAAAACAGGAGCAATGACCTTGAAATGAGCAGGTCCCTGCCAGAACTCATCATTGTCGTGCTTGAAGCAGGCAGACAGAGTAGACAGAACAGCTTCGCGGAGGCGAGCGTCATCAGTAGACTTGGCGACGGGCGAAGACAAAATGCGGACAGCGTCATCCAGTACATAGGCAGCGTAGTTGGTAACAATTCCCTGGAGAACACCGAAGAAGGACTGAAGGAAACCGTAGAGCGAAAGCGAGCGCAGAGTACGGCCAGTGGTATCCGAAGGAGGAAGACCAGTAGCGCCCCACTCGATCATGTTGGTGAAGATAGGGCGGAATACGGCGTCGTTGAGCTTGTAAACCAACTTCAAAGCCACTTCGTTAACAGCAGTCTCCAACTCAGCAAACTTGGGCGAGGTAACATCAGCAACTTGGTTGTTAGAAGTAGCCATGCGACGGGCATCGATAGCCTGCATGATAACAGTAGACAAGGCCTGGGTGTTCTTGCTGATGGAAGCCTTGGGCTGGCGGTCCAGAGCCCGCGAAAGCAGAGCAATGTGAGCGCCAGCAGCCGCAAGACCACTGCTAAGAGCACCAGACCAACCACGCGAAAGAGCGGAGAAGACCACCTTGGCATCCAAACCAGCGACCAAAGTATCCAAGCACTCTTTGCGTGAAGCAACAGTGTCGGCAGGAAGCTCGGACATGGCGGACACATGTGAGACAGACAGGATCTGGTCGAGGTGAACAGTAGAAATCATGTACGGCAGCTGCTGAGCAACCGACAGAATAAAGGTGTAAGCCGCACTGTGAAGCTCAGCAGAGTCCGAGCTACGGTGGGCGTTCTGTACGGTCTCAACAAGTTGGTTGATACTGGAAGTGATGGCACCGGGCAGGACGGGAACGATAGTGTCTTCCAGGACGTCAACAAGCGAAGAAAGACAGAGAAGAGCCATGATGCGCAGGCGCACATCGGAACCACCCAGACAAGCAGGGCCAGCAATGGTCTCGGCGGCAGCAAGAACACCATCTGGGTCCTTGCGGCCGTACTTCTCGGCGAGCTTGTCGATGCAAGAAACAGCAGTGTGCTTGTACTTGATATCGGAAGCCTCGCGAATAGCAGCGATGAGCGTAGGGAGGAAGCCCAACAGAACAACGCGGGAAGAGCTGTCGGTGTTGGACTCCGCCTCGATACGGTTCTCCAAAGCCTGGAGGACGCGGTGGCGCAGACCAGCATCGGTGTTGTCAAGGAGACCCTCAACAGCCTTAACAAACTCACCAATCGACAGAAGGTTGAGCAGAGCGGCAAGGGCATCACCAGCCTCGACACGGAGCTCCTTGGTGGAGTCCTTGAGAGTCTCAGTCAGAGAAATGATCTTCTTGAGAAGGCTCGAGTAAAGATCACGAGCCTGGGAAGCCTCCATATCCTCCTTAGCCATAGCCTTGGCCGCCTGCGTCTTCAGCTTGCGGCCCGAAAGGAGGGCAGTCACAGCGCGAAGTTGACGCAGGGCAACCTGGTTGGCGTTGGTAATACCCTTGAGAGGGTCACCCAGCAGAGCAGAAGCCATGTTGGGAGCAGGGGCAAAAGACTCCGAAACCAAATCCGCGAGCTTCAAGCAAGTGTCCAGCTGAACGGTGACAGAATACTTGCGGGCAAGCTCACCAGAGAATCCAAGAATAGCCGAAGAAGCCTCCTCCTTGTTGACCAGCATAGCGACAACAGCGAACAAGAACTCCTGGGCACCAAGAGTGTCAACCAAAGTAGAGAACAGGCGCTGGCGACGGTGAGCAGGAACGTGGCTGTATGAGGCAGTGAAGGCAACCAGAAGCTCGGCAGCCGAAGAAACTGGGTTACGCTTACCACGACGGAAAGAATCCAGAAGAGGGGGGACAACCTCACGAATGGTCTGGTTGACAACGTAGGCCGAGTAATCATCGCTCTGGCGAAGAATCGAAGCACCGACGAAAGCAAACACAGGCATGACAACGTGAACGACGACCTCAGGAGCAGTAGCGGCCAGAGCAGCAATCACCAGCAAAGCAGAGTTCTGAACAACGGGACTGACAGTGGGCGACTGGATGCAGTTCACAATGAGCTCACCGTGGCTCTGGGGAAGAGAGAGCTTAAGATCCTTGTTGTCACGGTAGACAGGGACAATGGCCAAGATGCTTTGGAGAATAAGGTTCTGCAGGTAGCCAAGTTCCGAGCCAATAGTGCTACGGAAAGAGTGCAGCTTAGCAAGAACCTCAAAGAGCGAAGACAGAATCTGGGGATGACCAGCAGGACCAGCGCCCTCGACGAGCTGCAGAACAAAGGTAGCACGACGAAGAGCAGAGTTGGCCGCAACAACAGCAGGGCCATCCAGAGAGAGGCGACGACGCTGATCAGCGGTGCTGGCAGCAGACTCGTTGGGCATGTCCAGAGTGGAAAGGAAAGCAAGAAGAATATCAGTATCAAGCTTGACGTTGCGGAGAAGCTCAGCAGCCTCGCTGTAGATAGCCTCGGGACTCTCTGACGCTTGACTGAGGGAGAGCATGGTGTTGGCGATCGAGAGACGAGTCTCCGACTTCATATCAGGCCACATGCTCTGCACACGGCCGAAGATAGCCTCAATGAAGGTGACACGAGCATCAGTGACAGCCGAAGACTCGGCAGCAGACTCTGAAATTCTCTTGAGAATCTCCAAGAGAGACTCAAGACCCTTGGCATCGTTGGGGACAATGACACCGACAATGTGCTTGTTCAAGGACTCAAGATCAATGTTGTCACGCTCGCCAAGGCGGAGGGCCTCAGCAGGCGACAGCTTAGCCCACCAGTGAAGGACAGGCAGAAGCAACTGTGTGCGGGTGGTAGAGCCAACACCCTTAACACGGTTGATGGCGGAAAGGAGACGGCTCTTAACAATGAGTGAGGGCGTAGCCAGGACCTGGCCAGCTAGGAACTTGAGAAGCGATAATCTGGCGGAGCTCTTGAGAAGTGAGCTCTTGCTAGAGTCAAGAACAGCTTCCAGATGAGAAATAACATGATCTTTACTCATAAGGCACTCCTCCAGAGAAGGAACCAGAATACCTCTGATAGTCTGGGCAGCCAGGCCGGTAGTCAGCCATTCGAGCTCGGCACTGTCGGCATAGAGCTTGGCCTGACCCCAGATGGGCAGTTGAAGGGGCTTAGCAGTCTTGGGGTAAATCTCGTCGACAACAACCAAGAGATCAGCGGCAGCCTGGCGAACCTTCTTAGAAGGGTCGTTCAACGCAGCCATGCAGTAAGGAAGCAGAGCCTGGAAATCTTGGCCAGACACATCCTTAGCCTTGAGACGGTTCTTGATCATCTCGATAGCTGCGGCGCGAGCGAGAGCGGGGTAAGCTCCTGAGATAATGCGAAGGAAGAAGGAAACGTAGGTGGTGTCGGAAACAGCCGAGTTAGATGAAAGAATGGGGAGCTGGCAGAAATCTTGGAAGACAGTCTGATCTTGAGGCTGAGAAGAGACAATAAGAAGGAAGACACGGGTCAAGGTGTCAAACACGGCACCGGCCTCGGAAGACAAGGAGCTTGAGAGGCCAGTCTTCTCCTTCTTAAGAGCAGAGAGAGTCTCGCGAACGTCCTCAGTGACCTCTTCAACCTCAGGTTGCTCCGTCTCAGTGGGCGCAAGAGCCTTCTTGCGGCGGATAGAGAGATCCAGCTTCATCTCAAGAGTGTCCATATCGAAGTCGACATCCTCAATGGCCTTCTGGATAACCTCACCACACTCGCCTTGGCTGTTAGACAAGTCGATAAGAACGGTGCCAAGATCCTTCCGGGTGGAACCGTCCTTGTCAGACTCGTCGTCCAGGCGCATGGCAGTCACCAGCAGAACCTTGAAGAGAACAAACAACTGCTTCTCCGTGAGGATACCAGCAAGCATGATGCCCTTGATGACACGGAGACCACGCGAGTCGCCCTTCTTGAGTGTGCGCTCAGCAAGAGCCAAGCAGAAGCCGTTGGCCAGCTTGTCAATCTTCCACTCACGGCCAATCTCGAGAAGGTGCTTCTCAACGTCAGTAACCTTGAGAAGAGCCTTGGCGACCTTTCCAGAGACCTGCTTAGCAGAGCGGTACTGAGAAAGAATGGCCATGCAAATAAGACCAGAACGGACAGTCTCAGCGGTCCAGCCGGCAATGATTTGCTCCATGAAGGCGGAAACAGCACTGTCACCCAAATCACCCTTGGACACAAACACGGACAGGGCCATGTAAGCGGCGATCTGAAGCTGGGGAACCTTCTTCATAACCAAGGCCTCACCCAAAACGGGGCCAACGCGGTGTAGGAGGTTCATGTCGTTGTCGGCCTGGATAGCAGAGCGACCGGACTTGGCCTTGTCGAGCTGGCCGTTGATAGCCTCAGTCATGATACCGGCCCAGAAAGAGATCTGAGTCTGGTAATGCTGTTGCTGTCTGCATGACTCGAGAGTGTATTCAGAGAGATGGGCGAGGAATGCGGGGGAGTTGATGGCCTGGAGAACGATAGCCGGGCGTGGTGGGCTCTGAGCGGAGCGAATGTAGGGGCTCAAGAAGCGGTACTCAACGGGAATCTGTTTAGGCAGAATAGAGAGAAGAGTGACGAAAGCTGGGATGGTGTGGAATGGGAGGAAAGTGGTGATGAGGAAAGCGGTGTTATACTCGTGTATTCTACACAGGAATCGCAGTTAGTTTCTACAATCTTGACCCGCAACTACTATTTAGCAGCATGTCTCACCTAAAGCGTCTAACGAGCCACTCGACAGCCTTAATGGCCGGCGTCAATCTCAATCTACTCGCGGCAAGACGAAGGAAGCTCTCGATCTTACGGTCCAACTGAGCGTTCTCCTCATCGGAAAGCGAGGAGCGATCCTCATCCTGACTCTGTTCACTGAACAGAGAGTTGGCAAATGGGACGTAGCGAGCATCCAAGTTGCACAAGTCCTCGAAACCACTGTAGCAGGCCTTGAAGATGGAGGCATAAGTTTGGGTGGCGGCAACCTTGGGTTCCCAAATCAGCGACTTGGAGTGAGCAGCCTTTTGGGCGCGGACATCGAGAGTCGCTTTGGACTTGGCCGAAATCTGCGCCAGCTGCGCGGCGAGAGAAGACATGGTGGGCGATGGGCAGTTAAAAGGATTGTCGTGTATTATCGAGGTGTTTATAGAAGATTGTTACAGAAAAAAACCAGAAAGAATGCGCCGGAATAACAAAAACAAAAAATCAATACTTTTAGGTTGAAAAACGAGAGGCGACAGGTCAATAGAGGCTGTCTGGAAGGCGATGAGAATATCGCTTTCTTTCAATGTCTTCTCAATGTCTACATACAAATGTATAAGCCAAACTCTCTCCCAGGCGCATACACTTTTTGGCTGGCAAAAAAAAAAGTTGAAGATGTTCAGAGTGGGGCTACCGATAAGATATAGACCAATGAATGTGAGCGGATAATGAAGGATTTGACATGGATCTTAACTCCTCTAGGGGTCAAGACCCTAAGACTGGCCAGCATGCGACAATCCTTTTCCCCGGGGTAGTAAAATCCTGTTAAATCCAAGACTTGGCAACGATGTTTTCGAAGTTGAATTCAACAAATGTCCTTAAACATCTCCAAAACGATCGGAAACCGCCGCCTTTTATAACGCTAAAAGTGTAATACGAGTCCAAAATATGACCCAGAGTTTCTCCAATTAAGAAGTAGTGAATACAAACGTCCCTAGTTTATGGAGAATTCACATGAAATTTGTCACAAGAATTCATTGTCATACGGTCATACTGTAGCCATGATGACGGGCCATTATGTAACAGAAACGTTAGCCATGTGCGAACGCAAGATACCAACAACGTCATTGATCTGGGGAAATAAGCTCGAACCTTAGCCCCAATAATTTCTGTATCAGTGTATAGAAGCCCACGGATCTTTTCAGCATTAAATCTAGAATATACAGTCCAATTGTGAAAAATGCTGATTGTATGCGGGTTAAAACAAATTTCTGGAAGCCGCTTGAGCCGCGATCCCAGATAAAGTTGTACATAGATGCCATGTCTCAGGCTAGGCTATAACTTTCTCCAACCTTATGCAAGGATATACTCTGATAGATGATCCGGCCCGGTGGTTGGAAAAGCCGTGAAAATCCGGTGTTCTTGGCGGTAGGTAGCTACGTTACATTGGAGGAAAGAATTACTTGAAAGTGCATGTCGAGAGAAGCCATGTTTTGTAGATATAGTTTATTACCAACAACCGAGATCGCTAGATATTCACATGTCGCTTTTGAGGCTTTGAGCAATGGCTAGAATGATAACCAACCTATATTCATTCAAATGATCAACTGTTTTTTTAGCCAAGACTACTGGTAAGATAGCACAGATAAGCCCAAGAGAATGTTGATATAAGCTACTGCCAAAACATCACATTCTCAGTAGTCAAATACGCCACCATCGCCAAAGGGGTATGAGTGGCGGGAAAAACTCCATCTCTCCGTCTACGCTAGACCCCGTTCCCGCCGCGCCACTAAATGCTAAAAGCGGCAACTCTTATCAGCAATGTGACCCCGTTATCACTCTAACACACGCCGGACCATTAACTGCCGCATCGCTTTCCAAATATACCGTTGAAAGCCGCGCTATGGGTTGACGGACTACACGCACCAACAGCCTATAGGGCGTAGAATTGACAAGTTCCTTATCCATCTTATCCTGCAACTTATAATTAGGCTCACAAATCAAAATCCCCGCGCGCCATGTTTTCGGCCAGAGCTTCCAATAAGGTAGGAGGTGAGCTAAAAAACAACCAGGGGGTTCCGCTCCTCCGATTCAGTTCATAATGGTGGGAATGTGGCACTTTGAATTGAGACACCAGTAAATATAAAGAACGGGAGATCTCCCACCTGACAGTACCTTAAACATTTTATTCCTTCTGTTTTTCTTCATGATAATTAGTGTTTTGTAATTTAGTTGCATCATTATTTCCCTTTTACATTTCACTTAGCGTTCACATGTCTGTATCTCATAACAAAGAAAAGGCTGAGTCCGTTGTATCGGCTCGTCATGGCGACGTCGAGATTGGCGAGGGTCTAGGCCTAGATCCCGAAAGTGATCTCAGTGTAGATTCACAACTTCAACGTGGGCTGAAGTCTCGTCACATTCAGTTCTTAGCTCTAGGTATGTTTACTTTAATCCGATCACTGGGATAACAACTAACACATGCATAGGTGGTGCTATCGGAACCGGTCTTTTTGTTGGTTCCGGGTCTATTCTCAATGCGACTGGTCCAGCCCCGCTATTCATGTCGTACCTGTTCATGATGTTGTTTGTGTACTTCATTATGAACGCCATCGCTGAAATTGTTGTTTACCTCCCAATGAAGGGTATTACTATGCCCTACTTCACCAAACGCTTTGTCGACCCCTCTCTTGCCTTTGCAGCTGGTTGGAATTACTGGTATGCATATGCTATGCTTGTCGCCGCTGAAGCTACCGCTGCTGGAATTGTGATTGATTACTGGAATATTGGTGTCAATATTGGCGTCTGGATTGCAATTGTCCTTGTCATCATTTTGCTACTCAACATCATCGCCGTTGCTATTTTTGGTGAAGCAGAGTTTTGGTTCGCCAGTATCAAGCTGATCACGATCGTGGGTCTCATTATTCTTGGTGTCGTCATTTTCTTCGGTGGTGGACCCAATCAGCATGGAGTCCGTGGTTTCCACTACTGGAATGATCCCGGTGCATTTGCCGAGTACAACGCTAAGGGTAGTACCGGTCACTTCCTTGCATTCTGGCGTGCTTTGATCGGTGCCGGGTTCTCCTTTGTTACTTCTCCCGAACTGATTGGTATTGCTGCCGGTGAATGTGATGCCCCCCGCCGCAACCTTCCCAAGGCTGCCCGTCGCTTTGTCTGGCGTCTAGCTATTTTCTACGGATGCGCTTCATTGGTTATTGGTATCATGGTTCCCTATAACGACCCGCGCCTTCTCGGTGCTGCTGATGCTTCGGCCTCGCCCTTCGTCATTGGAATTCAGAATGTTGGCATTAGCGGCCTAAACCATGCCATCAACGCTGCTGTGTTGACTTCGGCTTGGTCTGCGGGTAACTCTTTCCTGTACTCCGGTTCTCGTATCCTTTACTCTATGGGTCGCAACAACCAGGCGCCCGCTATCTTCTCCAAGACTGTTCGTGGTGTTCCGATTTACGCTGTGTTGGGCACCTGGCTTCCTAGTTGTCTTGCTTTCCTCAATGTGTCCAATGGCGGTGCCAAGGTGTTTGCTTGGTTCACCAACCTGTCAACCATTTCTGGTTATATCGCTTGGATCGTTGTACTCATTACCTACATTCGTTTCCACAAGGCTATGAAGATCAACAACATGTTGGATGTGCTTCCCTTCCGTACCCCTTTCCAACCCTACGGAAGTTGGTTTGCTCTTTTGATGATTTCCCTTCTTACTCTCACCAATGGATTCTCCATCTTCATCAAAGGTAACTGGAACACAGCAGATTTCATCGCCGCATACATTACCCTTCCTATCTTCCTGGCTCTGTACCTTGGCCACAAGATCTACTCAAGATCAGCCTTCTACATTCCCGCCGAAAAGATCGACGTTCTCACCGGCAAGAAGGAGATGGACGAACTTGAGGCCCTCGACCGGCCTCCGATTCCCAAGAACTGGATGGAGAAAGCGTGGTATTGGTTGGCTTAAAAAAAGAACATGTCGGTTAGCACCCTGTATTTGGATCAACAGAACATCAAAGGGACGATCAGCTAGTCGCTTAAAAATTGAACTTGGATTTTTTTTTCTCTGGAAATACGTGCAGCACTCTTGCTTAATATCGTGAAGTCAATGTGAATGCCAAGCCTTTCCTATCAGGACTAGAGTCGATTGTTCGAAGAGAAGCACTACGGGCATTTGTGCTACTGTAATACGAGATAGCCCAGTACAAACCCTAACCTTGTGAGGGCCAGGTCTATGATAGTAAACTGGTGATCCTGGTGAATATCCCATCACATGATCCGCAGTCCAACGGTTTTCAGTCGCGGTCAGGCTTGACGTTCCTCACTCGCTATAACGCCACCCGAATTTACCGCAGGTTCAAACCACGCCACTATCCCAGCAAGCGTTCCCGTCATCCGACATTTGTTTAGGGCAAGCCACGACTGTGGGTCCAGACAACTTTATACATGTATGTACACATGTGCATATGTACGTGGAATAGCCAGGCCACTTGAAAACGACAAAACCCGCCCAGATAGGGAATGTTCATACTTCAGATGACTAACATGCAAGGTAAAGATCGTATTGAATCACGGCACTCATTGGTTGCAGCCCGTGAGCCTAGCCATGTCACGCACCGACCTGAATTGCAAATCTGATAGCTGCGATGAACGGGTTTAACCAATAGCCTCGCTATTACTTGCTGCGGGAGTGGGCGGGTGCTCAGTGGGATCGACGGTCTCATGTACATACATATGTACATACATACAAAGCCGACAACTGCAACAGGGGGCAAAGGCATTGCTTATGGTATGTACCACGATTGACCTACTGAGCTAACCGAAGGAGTGTATCTTGGAACGAACGTTGTAATATATGAGCAGGCTATCTAAATTTGGTCGCATTGGTGGTATTTCAGCAGAGTATGGGTGTGTGAAGATCACGGAACGTTTTAAGCTGATAGCTAGGGTACAGATGCGTGTCATAGTGTTTGTACATACAAGGCAAAATGGTTGTTGGATCGAGAGTCGCCAGGGGTCTTACTATGCCGCCTCTACCGCGATGATACTATACGACTCATGAGCAGCCGAAAGTCACGTTCCAGACGTGGTCTTCAATATTCTCAAGGAAAATCATCCATCTACAAGACGGCGCCGAGGTGGCCACCGTTGGTCTTGTACGAGTACAAAGAACCCATGCCACCACTTGGTTGATGCAGTCATCACGCAACGTCCTACCCATCCTAACAACCGCCACAGTAACACTACTGACGATAATCACTCTCCCCGTTCGCCAAGTCATGTCCCAACCTCTATCACACGAGTACTTTGCGGCCCTTTTGCTACCACACCTGCAGATAGACATCTGATGTTGTCACTTCCGCGTTCACTCGGCGGAAATTGCGGCTTTCGTTTTCTCTACCTGTGAAATACCGCCTGCTCTCTGAACGGCCGTTGCCACAATCGCATGTAGATATAGAAAGTCGCGATGGTCTGATTTTTGCGGCTGAGGTCGAGGATGGAGTCTGGATATTGCCATTTGTGGACACAATGGAATGGCTCCTATGCCCAAAACAGGCTCAAAATGGACGCGGAATGAACCATGAGATTCAATTCCGTGCTTTATATGTACTAATTGGGATGCATTGTTCTGGATATTCTACGACACCCTGTTTTTAACTGTTTACATCACTTAGCTTATCTCCATTTCTGACCTTTGTGGACAGGTTTGAATTTGTAGGCTTCGTACGCCTTTTGCCATCTCGGTATCTATTCTCAATCGTACCCCGGTCTCGTTGAAAGAAAACTACGCAACCAACATTGTCCGTCGGCTGTCTTACGGCCTATTATACTCCGGCCGGCAGCGCCCTTTGGAGTCGTGATGACCCCTTGAAATATGCCCTGTTGTTCTCTCTCTCACTCTCTCCAAGTCGCGGGCTTGTAATTCTCCGACCATGCTGCACTGTTGGTCACATACATATGTATTGTACATGTATTCCTTTACCGATTGTCACCGCCAGTAGACCGCCCGCCATGAACATAACTAACCCCGGCTGTCGATCATTGATTTACAAGGACCCACCGGCTTCGCTTGCCTTGACGCTGCCCTGGTCTTGACATCTCCATGCCCCGGCGGATGCTACTTGTTCGTAACTTGTCCAATCCGCTGGTGCAATGAACACACAGATGACTGTCATATCACCTTGTGAGTGTGAAACCACATCTTGTTGCCAATTTGTCGATACTCGGAGATCTCCTTTCGGAACTCAGTCATCAATATCACTTGGTCACCAGGCGCTTAAAGCTACTTGGGTATATCCCCCAGCCCAGTCAATATCCAGTATCCACCAAGATGGTGGGGACAACCTCACGGATCACCAACATGGTATTCGACGTGGGGGTGACGGACGAGAGCGTCACAACAATGTCACTTTGCCTGTCTCACTCGCTTAACCCCTCTGCCATTGAATCAAGGCTATCATCTTCTTGTTGCCGGATTGATTCTCCAGACTCTAGCGCGCTTCGTCCAAAGTTGCAAATAGGGTCCACTTCTCCCTCTGCTCCTTCTCATTCATTCACTCCACAACTGGTCGTTCCTTCACTCTGTCAATTCAAATCTCATAACGATTCGCTCTCGCATATCAAATTCATCATATGAGATTCCCCGGAATCCCCTTCGGTCACCAATACTCGTTGCCCGACGCCCCACCGTCATAGCTCACATGCGTCAAATCTTGTTTGCTTGCTCATGCCCATTTACTTTTCAGCAGCCAAGGTTGTATGAATACCATCTATCCCAAAAGTGACATGTCACTTGCTTTCTAGGCTTTCAGCCATATGCAACAGTCTATTTTTGCTACTACCGAGCTCGCTACTCCCGAAGCTGTTGGTGGTTACTTCTAGCTAGGTGACGTGAGGTATCCACTGAAGCCGGGTTACTTTCAAGGGCATCAGTAGTGCCTTCTCATGGTGCCGAAGCAACAGCTGCTGGTTCCAATCACACATACACGCCCCTCATAATGAGGCCATACTACTTTTGCACTGTCAGGAAGGTGGATGTGGCTAAGCCCGAATGGGGTGGATGACGCTTGAAACGGCCGTGATATGGGATGCCTCAGCCATCACCAGTCTCAATCCATATGCCCCATTTGTACCCCAGGAGTCCTTTTCCGTCTTTTGGGTATGTACATATATCCATCAAGTCGATCGTGAAGGTTGTGTTCTTTTGTTCGCCGGTACCCCGTGAGACATGAACATGGCCGACAGGCTTAGTCAACCATATACTTGATAGGGAAACACTACTCCGGATCTTATGTAGATCATATGTGACATGACGAGACAAATGAGAAACTTCGGTACTCGGGTATTAAGCCAATGCCTAAAGGAAAACACACACTACGCCCCGATACTTCCAGAAAACGACCACGGTTATGGCCACAGTGACCTTTCACGCCTTACCTGGCCCTCCATTATACCCTCGTGTACATTAGACATTGGGCTCATAGGGCGCCAGAACCACTATATCAGCCTCAGGTGTGGGGAAGCTGCCCCCAAGCTGGATCATGCAGGCGCCAACGAGTCATGCCGCGATGAGTGCAACAAATGAAAAGGCACTACCCTTCTCGGGCTTATCTTTGTTGCTCGCCTATTCCGCTGGGATACTTTCTCTCAACGTTTAATGGCATGCAGGTGACTGGTTATTGCCGCTGTCCTATACTCTGTCATGTGTGGCGGTTTATATGACGGTTCCCTTGCCTCCTTTGGTTGCATTTCATTCATTCCTGTTCCTCCATAACACAAGGGTCCATTTCTCCTATAATAAACGATACCCCACTTTGATCTGGCCTTTATCAGACGTCTCATTCACTCATGGGAACTGACACATAACTCAAGACAACTTGAGTGGTCATTTGTTACACATACCAGCATTCTATAGTTTTATTCTCCGGTTGCACTACTGCGACCCACTATCTTGAATACATTTCTTTGTTGGGCATCATGGAACCACCCCGACCTCGTCGTACGATTGCCATCCTAGGGTATGTATGCTTTGAACTCTGATTTCAGTTTAATTTGGGGAGGCAAGCTACGAACTAGTTCATACAAGCTAACCAATGTATACTTGCTTATAGTTCATCGTCTGGGTCATCTAAGAATGTTCCCTTTCACGGGGCCATTACCCTTGCTGTGTACGACTTCTTTTCGCCACAAGAATATAAATATGATCACGCTCTCCCGTCAGCGACAGATACTTTACTACTCACACCTCGTTACACATCCGCTTCGTCATTCCGTGTTGTGGTTAACAAGTTGATACACGAACTGCTTCCTCCCGTATCCGGCTATGATTGTATTTCTGGTGCCTTTTTGCCCCGGTCATCGCATGAAATCTTTCGTACCTCATGCATGTTCACTTACCGAGCAATCCTTGTGGCATTGGCCGAGCAAGTTCAAAATTTAGAGACGACATTTTCAACATTTGAAGAGCTTTTTAACCCATTAAGTCAACAATATATGCAAGATTACATCCCGCAACTACAGTACGACATTCAAAAGCTTTGTGGTGAATTAGGTTATCACCCCACCGAAGTTCACAAACTAGAGGTTGCTCTCCACCAGTGCAGAATGGCTAAAACTATCGGAGACCGGTGGGTTGCGGCAGCGAATTTACTCAACCCGCTAGATCATCTTGTTGAACTCCACCGGAACACTTTCAGCAGCCGAATTCAACGAGAGATGGCAGAGCTTTCTGAAGAAATAAGAGAGTATATTGGAGACGATGATAGCGCCGGGTCATCATCTAATAGTGGAGATGAGTTACCCGAATTACTACCAGATCGACATTGGGATTACGTCTTTGAGTGCAAGTTTGACAATGGCCAGCGATCCAGCAACAACAGACATAATCGACATTCTAGCACAACCGAGTATCGAGAAACACAACACTTGCAACCATGGACTGCAAATCTACTACTCTTAGCCCGAATGGCGTGGGTATTTCGCGGGTATCTCGGGGCTGCTGATAGAACAGAAGCTGGGAAGTATCGGGCAATATCTCGCATAGTAGCTAGTGAGATTACCAAGGCAAGAGGGAGTGTTGATTGGGTTGTCGGCATGAGAGTCCCATATACCAACAGGTCGCGATACTAAAGTATATTGAGGATGGTTGTGACTTTTGAGTCAGAAGGAAGGAATGTGTGTACTTTTATTTTCACTCAACAGTTTTGGAAGACGGTCAGACAGAGATTATTATGTTAATTATAAAGACTAATCGAAGCCGGGGACTTTATAACCTGCTAAAACCTTTTGATATGTGTCATGAACTTCTTTTGTACGGCCTTTGACAGATGACAGGCATAAACAAGCGAACCAAACATGCTGGAATCGTCCCTTGAACTCGACATCGGTAGTCAACACATCTCGCCAAACAACAGCCGTGTCATAAGGTGGATGTCTAAAAACACCAGCACCTAACGCGCCCAATACAACTGACGTATGTCCTCTATCAACAGCAACTCTCAACACCATGCGCACCTGCTCTCTATACTTCTCACGATCCCGATCAAACGCATAAGTCTCCCCCGCAACCCCAATATCCGCCTTCAACCTGGGCAACTTACTCGCAGCAACTGACAAGACGCTGATACGTGGGAGTTTAATGAATGAATCTGCCAGGGGCATGCCGGTAGTAGCAGGTCCACGGTGCACAAGGACGGTAGGATGATAGATGCAGCTTAGGTCAGGTAAGGGATATGTCTTGCGTGGTGGAAGAGCCAAAGGGAGAGTTGTTTGGTAACAGAGACATTCTTCTTGGGCTGTGGCGCCTCTGCGATAGCCGCCGCCTGGTGTCTCCGCGTTTGCGAAATTCAGGATTAGGATTGGCGTGGTGTTGGTTCGCTGGTGAGCTGAGAGGGTTAAGGCGGCGGAGATGGTATCTTGCGAGGTAACTGTGATTGTGGTAGAAGCGAACCCGGTAGTTGAAGCTGGGAAGGGGGCAGGCAGGCGGTGATATGGTGGCCGGAGAGGCAGGGAGCTGAAGAGAGTGAATTCTTTGAGATTAAGGTGTGGATTCGCCTGTTGAAGACGCGGAAACAATTGGGTGTTTTGTTCGTTAAGGGCGGTGTTGTAAACTCTATCACCAAATGTTGGTACCCGCGGTAGCTGAGAATTACTGAGCCGGGTCCCACGATTATTAGCGATAACGACAGAGCGTTTCTTAGTAGGTGGTTCGGGGGTATCATCGGGGGAGCACGGCCTCTTTGCCCGAGCAAACATATCCAAAATAGTTGTTTGCTTGGTCCGTTGTATAACCGGAATCTTCCAATTTTTACTCCCATCCTTCCGTTCAGTAAACGTTTCTTTCTTTTCTACCGGCTTTGGTGTGAAGACTCCCGCTTCGTCACCTAGCCCATATAGTTTCCTTGGACGAAATTCGGCCGGTTTTCCCTTCCGGGGTACAGAGGAACTTCGGATGCGCCGTGGACGGTGCTGGATGCGCGGACGGATTGTTGGTGTACAGCTAGTACTTCGTGGTCTGGTAGATTGTGGTTCACATGGGTGATATAACTCGTCAAGAGTGGTGAAGGCAGTAAGGATGTTACTGTTGACAGTGTTAAGGACAATAGGGGAGAATTCATGTGGTGGGGGAGGACTTGGCGGTGTGTAATCTTGAGATAGTTCGTGTAAGTAGAACTCGGTAATCCTTTGATTCGGAAGAATAGATCTGTAAACACGATAACGCTCCTCTCGATGCAGTGGATCCAAACTTCGACGGATAACGTATGGTTTGTCTGTTGTGTCTTCATCGACTATGTGCCTATGATGGCCATGTCTTTGGTGATTGGAGCTACCGTTACTTTGAGAAGCGCGAATTTCAACGCGACCACGTCCACCACGAATAGAAGAAAAAAGTCTTTGACCGGCATTATAGGCTCTACCATCGCCGTGACTTGTACGATGCCGGGAGTGCTGACGGTTGGGAGATGGTCGGTGGTTTAGTGTTGCACGCGACATGTTTGATCCCCGATGACGGGATCTACTCGGAACAGGATCCATTCCAGTAGAGTATTTTGTGGAGTTTAAATATGATTGTAGAAGCTCTAGATATCTTGATAGTGTGTGGATTCTGTATCTCTGGTCATATATACTATATACGCGCTGATGTTCCACAGTCTCACCTCATACTTTAGCCTTTTTAGGCAACCATCCGTATGGGAGGATTCAATAACCCTAGTTGTATAATGTAACCCTACCGTAGTCCTTTGGTGGGGGAGGAAAGTGTGCGCAGATATTGAAGGCTCTACTGAAAAACATGATTACGGCCAACTTGTGAAATCGCCATCAGACAAAATAGTTCAAGATATTGGAGGCGATGTAAAGGTAAATCCACCTGCTGTGGCATATGTAAGAAACCCCGCAAACGAATGTATGTATGTATGACTACTTGACAGAAGTCACCCATCTTCAAGACATCGATTGGACCCCACATCATCGATGATGTCTCGTAAAAAGTCTCTGTCGGTGTCAAGTTGCGAATGTATGGAACATATTCATGTGTACAGGATACAATCGCGACCACGTGAGCCTGTGCAACGAACGCTATCAAGAGTTCTTAACGCATGAAATGATGGATTGTTCGTAGGAGTTCTTTTGTTGTCCCTCTCGGGTTCATCGCATCGGCCCTAGCATTAATTGTGTGCTGTCAGCGAGGGTACTGGGATAATCAGTGCTCGGCCCTGTAATATGATTCCTGTAATGCGGAAGCGAAGTGGACGGTGGCCCCGGTCGTTGACGCCTAACTTCAGCGGTGACCTCATAGGGCCGGGGTGGTTGGTTGGGCTGGAATCAGGGAATAGTGGCGGAGAATCAGGTGGTGCGGGGGCGATTTTTATGAGGCTTCTTGTGTAGAAAATAGGAAAAATATAATACAGCAATAGTGAGACAACAAACCAGGGTTAGCAGGGTTTATCGG
>JSUI01006295.1:0-34894 GCA_000833645.1 Huntiella omanensis | reverse complement strand
CTCTCTCCGCGCACGCCCTCGCCGCCCTCGCCGAGTTCAACACCGAAAAGCAAGCTCGCGAAGCGCACTTTGCGCGTCTCCAAGAAGAAGCCGAAGCGGCCGCCAACTCGCGAACGACCTCCAGCGCACCGCTATCCATGGACGCGTTCGGCGAAGACTGGAATGAGTCGCAATTCTGGTACTCTGATGAGACGGCGCGGCTGCTTGCGCGGCAGCTACTTGAGGGGGTTACGGCGGATATGACGGTGGCGGTTGTTTCGGCGCCGAGTGTGTTTGTAGCGGTGAAGAATATTTTGAGGGAGGAGCCGGAGAGGGTTGTGCCTAAGTTGATTTTGTTGGAACATGATAACCGGTTTGGAGTGTTTCCCGAGTTCCACTTTTATGACTTCCAGCAGCCTTTTAAGTTGTCTCCGGCTTTGAAGGGCTCTGTGGATCGGGTTATTTGCGATCCTCCTTTTTTGAGTGAGGATTGTCAGACTAAGGGTGAGTTGTTATACTACTGGCATAACGATGTTTTACTAACTCATGTTACCTTAGCCGCCATGACTGTCCGGTGGTTAACCAAGCCTGACCCAGCACCCAAGAAGGTCATTCTCTGCACGGGAGAACGTATGGAAAGTCTCGCGATCCGTCTGTATGGCGCTTTTGGTGTCAAGACCACTACGTTTGAGCCCAAGCATGCCCGTGGTCTTAGCAACGAGTTCTATTGCTACGCCAGCTTTGAATGTGACGAATGGAAGTGGAAGGCTGATAATTAAAAGTTCAAAGGGCAAAAAGCAAATTAAAATAATGATCACGTTATGATGAAACAAACAAATACACGTAGCATCGGAAAGTGACGATATATTGTTCTTCTAACTGACATTCTTGACAGTGTAAAACAAAAGATACGCCTCACAGCCCAGTACTTCTGATACAGATGCCAGCTGTACCTGATGGTCGTTGAACTTGAACCACTGCTCACCAACCTTACAGTAAGCTAGGTAGTGGCCAGTTTCCAAGTCTCCATAATGCACAATGACGCTGGCCAGGTCATATGTGCAAGCCCGGTTGTATTGTCGGTTCATCCGGGCTTCGCTGTCACGTCCAAGGGTTGTGTACGGCAACATGTTCAGTTCCAAAGGGAATTCCACTCTAGTGTTAATCTTGAGTGCCTTTTCCCGTGGACCCACTCGAAACTCGAAACGCTTGAGTTGGATAGTCAGCGTGTTAGGTAGCCGCTTGACTGTGGTATGTCGGCGAGCATCTTGGATACTCTTGCAGTTTTGGCACCGGTACTCGCATTTGTCCTCCTTAATATACTCTGAGTCCAGACACTCCTGCAAAGTCACCGGTTTCGTTGCTCCTCGTTTTTTACGCGCTGCCGACGACTCAAGTCCTAAATTGAGATCGAGGAACGACTGGAACGAGTCAGTAGACTGGTTACACTTTGAGCACGTTGTTGTGCTTTGCATCTTTCCGTAGAACACTTGGTGGATGACACAGGCGCATCCCTCGTCAGGGTTTGAAGGCTTCGTACCCTCAGTCTCGCTGTTTCTCTCGTGTAGATCTTCAGCCAAGAACTGGAAGAACTCGTGGGCGTCTTGTTCCCTCGTTGTAACCAAGTTTTCGAAAGCCTTCTTTTCTGATATCCAGAAGCCAGACAAAATGTTGGCTGGGGTGTAGCCGTTGGTGCTCTCCGCACTATAGAACTCCTGGAAAACGTCGTCGAGGGCGCAGCTCAAACAATGTTGAGCAGAACATCCGGCATGTCGATCAGACAGATAGTAGTTCCTCAGTATTGGATTGTGGAGGAAACACTGAAGAACCACATTCTGGTAACAGGTAGCGCCTGCATTGTAGAGGCCGCGCAAACCAGTAGCGCGGCACGAGACAGCAGAGGTATTAGCCCCGATGAACTTATTCTCCTCTTTAACTTCTTCTGGGAGAAGGCTATCAGCTCTTCTTTTGCGGCGGTTGAAAGACCCGGTTCCTTCTTTCAAAAGGCGAAGCTCTTCCAAGGTAGGGTCATACACAAGATCGTCGCACATGTGACAGTACAGTACACCATTTCGGGAATCCACATCTAGAATTAGGTTGGTTAGTGTGTCAGTTCATGAGGTCGAGTAACTATGCGACTTACAAAAGCGGTGAAGCTTCTTAGATCCGTGTTGTGGAATCCCATCCTCTGTGACTACATCGGTACATTGGAGGCAGAGGTAATTGGATGTCAAGGTCGTGACAATGTTTCCCTCGCCGTCCTTGGCCGTTTGCGGTAAAAGGTAGGTAGAATCGTCAAAGATGCCGCGCAGAATGATTTTGTAGTTGTTGATACAAAGGTTGATGCTTTCCTGGGGCTGTGTGAGGAGCATTTGCATATGGTCTAGCGGAAGAATGGTCTCATGTTAGAGATGAACGCTATTGTTCGACAAGTGGGCTATGACTTACCGCATCCATACATGGGAAGTCCCTTTACGGGACTGTTCACTTTGGCGGGTTGTTTTGATGCCATGTTTGTTGAATTGAGTAAATCAAAGTATTATTTAAGAGAGTGTCGATATTGTGTGATCAATGAAGTCTCGTGGTTTGCGTGTGGCAGTATTTGGAGAGTCTATGACGGGTAGGGGAGGCTGTCAGTCTAATGGATGGAATATGACAGCTAAATTGAGATTTTTGTTTCAAGAAACAACGGTGTGCTGGACAAGTGATCAAATGCGATCGTGATAAGAGTATGCGAATTATTTAAACAATCGTTGTGATGACGTTGGCCTGGTTGTCGCGAACTTTGGTGTTTATTTAGCACCTAGCCAATTACCAGCTCCTTGGATGCGATCGGACAAACTGGTATCGATAACGAGAATATCAGTGAACACAAGTAGGGACAATATCTTTAGCTTTGTAGTGAGAAATGCGCGTCGCTCTATTTGATTTTTTGATGATGATGATGATGAGATATTGAGAGCTGATGGCTTGTTTACAATAAGTAGATTGAAAAGATGAAGAGTTCTCAGGTCTACGATGTTGGATATTTTATTCTGTAGGCAGATTTCAATACAGGCAAGAACCTATGGCACTAGGGAAATCACGAAATCATACAAGGGTTGTTGTGTGGCTAACCCTATGTCTGACCGTATAACATGGGAACTATGGCTGATTGATATCTAAGCGCAATATTAAAGCTTCTGATTGAATAATTGGGATTTATGACATCAGTAGTTGACTATATTTCAGTATTGGTTGATTGGAGACATTAATAATTAAATAAGTAGTCGCCAAAAGTACCTTGATGAGATGCCGGTTTAAACTGTAACGGCATTTGACCTTGTAAACTGATGTGCTCATTGTAAAGGTGAACATTTTTGCCGTGCCATGAAATGGTTAGGATCCGAGTTGGAGAAAAAGCCGAGATAGTCTTTTTTTTTGCACATCTACTTTGCGCCTTTAACCTTATTCAACTTCTACACCACCAAAAATCAAAACAATGCCGCTTCGACAAAAGTTACATGTGGTCCCGATCCCACAGAGTCTTCCTCCGCTCCCGGACTACGACCGCATATCGCCCCGCTGCATCCGCATTAATGGAGCCAACCCCGGAAAATTCACTCTACAGGGGACCAATACATATCTCTTGGGAACAGGACAACAGAGAATTCTTGTTGACAGTGGTGATGGAAAAGAGAAATGGGCTCAAACACTGAAGACAGTTCTTGACCAAGAAGGAGCTGTTGTTAAAGACCTTTTAATTACACATTGGCATCGCGACCATTGCGGCGGAAATGACGATGTCAGAAAACTTTGTCCTGACGTGAAAGTTTGGCGGTGTGCTCCGGGAGTCGGGGAGAGGTATATTCCGGACGGTCATGTGTTTAAGGTACCTGGTGCGACTCTCAAAGCATACCAAACTCCAGGTCATGCATGCGACCATGTTGTGTTCTTGGTAGAGGAAGATGATGCTCTTATAACCGGCGACAACGTACTAGGTCATGGTACGTCATATTTTGAAAACCTGACTCAGTACATGGAGTCACTTAGACGTATGCGCACTTTATTCAAAGGTCGGGCATACCCCGGACATGGTGAAATAGCTCAGGACGGACCTGGATTAATCGACAAGTATCTACTACATCGAAAGCAAAGAGAAGACGAGATTGTCCGGCGTCTGAAGAGTAGAGAGAGCTGGACGGAACTGGAAATAGTACAGGATATCTATGTCGGGATCGCACCTGAGCTTTCTAAACCGGCGATGCAGAATGTACGGCATATTCTGCTTAAACTGGCTCACGAAGATAAGGTTTCAGTGACAGCAACACCAGGTGGTGACAGGTGGAAGTGGAAATAACAGAGTTTGTGGAATGTAAAGTACAAAGATCATTGAGTAGTTATTTCCATAGGCGCATTCATTTATGCATGCCTTGTCAGACTGCTAGATACCTTTCAATTTCCATTGGTTTCTTGTTAATGATTATTGAATTTAAGACCAGTTTTACAACATTATAAAGTGACAGAAACAATCGGATGGAGATATATGATATATGCACCTTAGGAAAGCAAACTACATGTGAAATACAACCTCTAGTTTGAGCACTTTCAAGTGACCTATGACGTCATAATGAGCGAACGACGTTGTGATTCCTGCAAAACCCCGAAAACGAGTCAACAAGGTAACATTAGTTCTAGTCATAGTCATCATCGAAAGTGCCGCCTTACCCGAAAACTTTTATTCCCGAGCATAATCATTTGATGTATGTAAATACGCGTTTATCGGATCATGTTCCATAGCCGCCGATTTTTCTGGTGGTTGGAAGTGGAGACAAAGCTCCGGTGGATCACTCTAGAATCGATTATTTACGCGCTTATATCCGAAAGATTTATCGAAAAGACCTTTGAGCTTACCGATCTCCGCCCCAAGTCCAGGTGATTTCTAGCGGAATCTAGCAATAGTATGTACATACGTGTTCCGTCCCGCTAACATCGGGATTTGCGTCTATCTCCGGAATAGATTCAGACCCATAAACCATTCACCGGTCTTCAATGACACATGCCGTAGAACCCACCTATTACCAATACTGACGAGTCAACTGCCCACGGTCTCCACCATGCAACATTGGTTCGGCCGTAATCACTTCCTGCAACACAAATCGTACGAATATATACTGGCCTCAGGTTGAATCCCACCTATGTAATAGCATAAATGATTTCACTGAACAATTGCCGAAGTATAACAGTCATCGGACAACAAGACGGACAAAGGAACTTCGGTGCGGGGGAGTGGCACTAAACTACAAACAGAGACCAGCTACATAGTGTAGGGCGTTCCTCTAGAAAGCTTGACAGTTTCAGCAGAGGCCTAGAAAGTTCTCTTTTGGCAACATAGTACCCAAGAACACCGACAAACACATGCGGAAAAAAAGCCCAATTTACCAGAATACAATCATCTTATTGGCTCTCTGATGTAACTGACTTGTACAGATGAGAAGATGGAGATGACAAGCACAGTGTCTAATCACACGTCACAACATGAGAGGCGACGACGTCTCATGACTCGAAATGTTTGTGGGGATTTGCTTACAAGTCAACTTGTTGGAGTTATGTTGTACATACATGTGTATGTAGAGTAGACCGAACTCAACCCGAAAGACTTCCAAGCCAAGACTGGTTCTGTCGGAACCCGTTTAATCCCGATTGGATGCCACCCGAGTCTAGATAGTCGCCCCTCGAATCCATATAAATTAAACTATTTAGACCATCGCCCCCTCACACTAAGCTCATAATCTACAACTCTCTTGATCGCCAAAACATTGTCTCATAAACAAGCTTGTGAAGTCGGCACTTACATTGATCACTGTGGACGAACACTATAATCACCAGTTCGCGCTTGTCTGTGTCTGTCTTGTTCCGCATACAAACCACATCCGTGAGTTCCCTAGCAAAAAAACTGTCAACACAAGTCGACGTTGAGAATCCGAAACACAGGTTGAAGCTGCGACCACGCAAGTAGCCTCATATTTGCGCAAACTCACGTCATGTATGAAGTATTCTAAGCGCATCTAACGCCTTGAAAACAGATTCCGCTGTACCTCTCAGACCCATTTTCAACTTCAATTTAACTTTTTTTGAGCTCGGCCGACGTCTTTAATTGTGCTTTGAATGCTCTAGACCTATACATACATTTCTCCTATATCATACCAATATTTTCATCATTTCTGCTCCTTGACGTTTAGCTACGAATCGCTTTCGCTTTCGCGTCTATAGAGGTCTTGTTCAACTCCCGGACCCATTGGCGCCCTGCGGCTATTTCACTTTGTAAAGCCGGACATATTGCTTTCTGACTGTCTAGTTATCTTCAGTTAGACTGAGCTAGACCGACTTACCAAGAAACTATCCCCCTCGAGGTTCATTCCAATCATTCCACTTTCTATAAACCTTTGTCCATTTTGACGTGGTATTGCCAAATTCTGTAAATCCTTCATTTGGAACTAGATACACCGCAATTCCACGTCTTTTGGAATCACGTCCTTTCATTCATTGATACTAGCTATTTCTGAACCCACTGGAAATTCGTATCAATCTATCACCAACACACCGAGATTCCCCCATACTGCCATAAACCGTTCCGATCGTCGAATCACTTGAACAAATCAGCTTCTCGCCATTGCTGTGTTATATCCAGGACAGGCCTGTTGCTCATTCAACTCACATTGACGCTTGAGCCTTTGATACCCCAGTCTCTTGTTCCCTGCCGGTGTACCCACTTTGCGCTGGAAACAAGACTTCTCCGGAAGTATTAGCAATCTCCAGTTTATGTCCTTGTGCATTGGCCTGGAGTGTCATTACATCACTTGGGCCAGGTGCTGAAAACCTCACACATGTGTACGCATATATATTGACCCTGCACGTCCCGGGTTCCTGTCATTCTTGTTCTCCGTCTTTTCCTGGTCGGTAGATCGGCTGGTCTCTTCTCTTGACAAATCGACACTCACAATCGCTGTGCGATCTTTCGAAACCCCCAAAAAATGTCTGCTATTCTTAGAAAAGCCGCTCCAGCTGTGCTGGGTTTTGCCATACTGGTGTTGGCTCATGGTGAAGAAGAAGCAACCAGTATGGCCGGCATGGACATGGCGATGCCCGCCGCCGCGCCTTCCATGGATAATTCCGCTTCAAATGTTACCATTTCAGATGTGCCAAACTCATATTGGAATCATTCAGAGCATAGCGGAGCTCTATTTGCTCATATCATCACCATGTCATTGGCATGGTTTATTGTGCTTCCTGTTGGTAAGTTTTCCCGCAACTTGACATGGCCTGTCAATCACTTAGACGTCAATTCGCATGCAACATACTAATGCGGTTTGCTTGTTATAGCTGTCATGTTTTCCCTCGCCAAATCTAGATACACCATCTTTTCCCAGCTTGTATTTGGCGCACTTAATAGTTTGGGTGTTGTAATTGCCATTGGATACAATGCTAGCACTCCAGACCTTTACCCCAACAATGCCCACCACAAGCTGGGCTGGATCGTAACATTTGCAATTGGCGCTCAAGTTTTCATTGGCTTGGTTGGTCAGTTTGCTGGCACATTTGGCAAGAAGCCTTCAGTCGACGAACAATACGAGCGTGTGGCTTTCATGCCCCCAACTGAAGACCATTCCGACCGTTTCCATCACCCGAACATGCACAGAAACTCCGATGAAAGCATCGCTCATGCTTCTGCATCATCTTCGCATTCTCGAAGCAGCTCCGCGTCTACCGTCGCCGAGAACTCCCATTTCGAACTTCAGAATATCCAGAAAGAGCAATACCATGAACCCGAGACTGTGCCTGCTAGCCCTGTGTTCATGCCTAGCAAGGACTCCCGTTGGGGCCGTATTTCCGACAAAATCGCCGGTGCTTTCTCTGCTCGTTGGTGGCGCATTTTTGCAGTGTATTATCGAGTCATTGATCGGGTTAGTCTGATTCTCGGCTTTATTTGCATTTGCACTGGTATTGTCACCTTGGGTCGCTTCTTCGAAGGGTCCCACATCTTCTCTGGTCTGGCTCACTGGATTAAGGGTGGTATCTTCCTTTGGCTTGGTATCCTGACTCTGGGCCGTTGGTCTGGCAGTTTCGGCGAACTTGGCTGGGCCTGGAACATCCGCCCAAAGTCCAAGAACCAGAGCTGGAGACCGACTGCCGAGTTCACTGAGAGTTTCTTCATTTTTCTTTACGGTATTACCAATGTCTTCCTGGAGCATCTTGGGAGCAAAGATGGTACCTGGAGTCACCAAGATCTGGAGCACCTCTCCATCACTATTCTCTTCATTGGTGGCGGTGCCTGTGGTATGCTCATTGAGTCTGACATGATGAGACAATTGCTCAACACCACTGTGGATGAGACTCAAGAGAACCCAATAAACTTTGCTACTGATGAAGAGCGCGGTGAAATCCAAGAGCCCGTCCAGTACCGGTTCTCGATGAACCCAATTCCAGCTCTTGTGATTCTTCTACTTGGTATCATGATGAGCTCTCACCAGCAACACACCGCCATCTCCACCATGATCCACAAGCAATGGGGTGATCTTCTTAGCGGTGCTTCTTTCTGCCGTGCTCTGACCTACATCATCATGTGGCTTCGTCCCCCAACCTCCATCTATCCTTCGCGCCCACCTACTGAGCTTCTTACCTCGTTTGGACTCATTGCCGGTGGCATCATTTTCATGGCTAGCGCATCTAACACTGTAGATGCTATTATCCGTGCCGAGCTCGATGCTATGTTCCTTTACACTGTCACCATGGGCTTCGTTGGCCTGTTCATGGCTTGGATCTTGATGGTTCTGGCTTTGAAGGGTTGGGCAGTCCGCAAAGAAAAGGCGCGTCGTGGTTAAGTGAGTTGTGTGAATGACAAACAAACGTTTGTGTACCTTTTAATTAGATACTGTTTTTATGGTTGTTAGGTTAGACCTCAACCTGCTTTACTTTTGATACCCCTAATATACTTTTACCTTTCAACTTTTTGCTTGTCCTTGTTCCACAGTGTTGATCATATCCCAGGCTCCATAACCCTAGCATATAACTCCCAACCCTTGAAATTTATCATCTTCTCAAATCCGTAAAATAATTCACATATTGGTACACAACATCTGTATCCGTCACCCACACCATCCAAAACAAATCTCCCTATTTTAAAGAATTCCATCAAAATGTCCAACAACGAAGAATTCACCGCCTACTATCTCCAGCGTGCTACGCAGGAACTCGCCGAGGACCTGGATAAGGTGCGTTCGGCCGACGACTTCAAAATCGATGCTATCCCGCTACTCGTTCATGCTATTCAGCAGGGCGCTGCGACCTTCACGGCTAGTGAGCAGGAGCGGATTTCCGCGGCGGTGGAAGAGGGGGCGGAGGGCGTTGAGGAGGAATAGATTTGCTGGGGGGATGGTCGGGTCAGGTTGGGGTGGGAAAGCGGGATGTGTCGGCGGTGTTTGCCTGTTGGTTTGATAGATCGCATTTAACATGTCGCCTACATATCTGGCATGTTATCATGATACCCATGGATATTACACAATCTTAAGTTATATTTACGCTACGTACAATGTTTTCGGTTTTAAGCACCTTGTAACAACAAGTCACCTTATTATCCCCCGATATGCAGCCAAACGTGACATTCCATTGTGGCTCTAAACTCTTTGTAAAAACAGTCCAAGTTATACCACATAATGCTTTCTGGTATCCAAACTCTACCGAAGATCCAGGCTTCCACGGCTTGACTCGAAACTAGGCCGTATAGAAGCACTTGAACTCCTTCTCCGACGGGCTCTTTGCTCATTTGGGTCCGCGGGATTCAAGCCTGTAGTTTTGGCGAATAGGTTGAGAATATCACTGAGTGATATAACGCCAGATAACTTGCCCGTCTGTCCAAAACCTGGTACTACACTTGGGGTTGAAGTGAGTGATGGGCCAGTCAATGCCGATGGAGATGGTAGAGGTCCTGAAGGCCCCGGAGGCGGTGGCTCTTGCACATGAGACTCGGTAACTGTAGAATCTACTACCCACATGCGATGCGAGTGTGTTGCCACCAATTTCGCAATGGTGTGCGATAGTGTAGCATTGGAGCTTACATAAAAGACTGGGAATGAGTCTCTACCTTGATCCACGCCTTTTTCATTGAGAATGACTGAAATATAACTCAGGCATGTCGACTCCAAAAGGTGGGCATTGGCAATGCTAGTCAGGTGTTTGACGTCGACCGTAGAGATATTTCCCACAACTCTTTGATTGGCGTCAACAATAGCCACGCTGTTGAGACCTTCATTGTACATTAATAGTAAAGCCTCCGAAAGAGGACGATCTTGACTGGATAATGGGTTAGAAAATATCATACATGGATTGTGGCCATAGTCGCTTACCTAACACCAATCACCGTCTTACTGGCAATCCTAAGATCCTGAATAGAGAGCGTGTAAGTGTCATCAATGACAGGGAAGTTAACACCCTCATGCCAGAAAAACTCCACAATACGAAGTTGGTCCAAAAGACCCGTCACATTCCCGTTGGTATCAGTGACTATCAAGCGGTGCACACCACTACCAAAGATTTCAATGGCCTTGTTCAACTTTTCCGTCCCTGAAATTGAAATCAAAGATTCCTTGTGGCATACAGGCTGAATATCACGAATGGTCAAAGGCTGTCCAGCACGGGCCTTCGCCGCCAGGTCTTTAAAGACTTCAGCGGTCTCGTCGTCTGGCTTCGCAATTCCAACAACGACTAACAAATAAGCGTTGAGATCGTTGAAATCAAATGTAGACACCGCGACACTATCATTGGGACTTTCTCTAACCAGAACTGCGTTGACTGGCGACGTTTTGAGTAATTCCTACATATTCAACGTGTTAACCTGGGTTGTCCATCGTCTAATACACTAACAGTGGATAAAGCGCCTCCAACTTACACGAGTGGCGTCTTCCACAGTGGTATCCATCGTCACCCATTTAACTTCAGAACTAAGAGAAAGCTCTCCAATCGCCACATCATTCCAATTGCGACTGGCAAAATCGGGATTCAGCTGACGATTCCGCTGGGCACTTTTGCTTTGGTTGATGAGATCTTGGAGAGCTGCCTGGGTCAAAGAAGGATGTCTAGCAGACCTCGGGGTAGGCGGATGGCTACGCAAACCATCTACCTTGGATTGGCGATGAGTCGAGACATTAAGAGTAGGTGGTGATTGAATTGGGGTTCCCGATGACGTGGAGACATTGCTACGTAGGCTGTTGACTGATGTCCGGTGAGTCGGGCTGGTAGGAGCTCCGGTGATGGTAATGCCTTGAACGGACTGTGCATTATCGGCACCTGAGCTGTTCGGTGTCGACATGATCAGGGGAATCTGGTGCAAGATATTGTTGGATAGGGCTATGAATTTGACGCTGGTTTGGGTGCAGATGACGTGAGAACAATGAAATAGGTAGTCAATGTAGGAGTGTATTAAACAATGGACTGTTACAACGGAGAAATCGGAAGCCTGGTCTGATGAGAGAAAAAACAGTGTACTACACCATATATTCCGGGTACGTACTGTCTTGGGTAACTTGTTATGCGCGTGATTACGACACCAGATACTGTATAACTTATAGCTCTTTACCCTGTAGTCTGTGATATACTAGCCCTGAAGTGGTCTACACTTGGGGATTGGAGAAGGGGCTGCCATCGAATATATGCAGCTCCGTTAAGGTGCATGCAGCCCCTGGAAAACGCCATACATATGTCTTGCTGGCAACATTCCGAAATAGTTCTCCGTAGAATCACGGTGGAATTTCATTTCAAGTCCACTACCTAACCACCATTACATAGCACAGATGCATCTGGAATGTCCAAGCTGGCTTTAACCCTATGAATGATGCACATACCCTAGTATTTGAGAGGCAGTATTTGTTCAAAGTCCGCCATACTGTGGTTGATAGGGGTCCCGGTCCCATGATGTCAACTGTTCGCGTCCGTTCAGGAGCCCCACCAGATATTTGACAGGGGATAAATACAGTGCCTTAAAGTGTTGGATAGATAAGAGAATATGATTGGTTAGGAAGACGGCACAGAACCCTATTTACAGTGGAACACAGACCGCTTTGGTTGAATACCCCGCCATGATGACGATGTTCAATTTTTGAATAGTGGGAACAGGGAGACGAGTCAGTGAACTTGGCGGTGACGGCCAACCCTGCGATAAAAGATTTCTTTCAACGCTTTGGTTCCCAGTCTGTTTGTTTTTCATGTGCATGTTTATATACCATACCGAAAACCACGACATACATACTAGCGACTAGTCATTTTCTAGTGTAGCAAGTCCAAGTTTCAGTGGGCCAGAAGAAAAGTAGACTATTCACATGGAAGCGGTCTATAACACAACAGCCGATTGGTGGCTACTTTGTTACTCTATAGTACAGATTCCAGAGATCCGACCCCAAGACATGTGGATGGCTGGTATTTGTGACCGGGGAGTCTGCGCCATCTTATCTGTCATCTGAACCATAACAAAAAAGTAGCGATGTGAGGACGTGATTTGAATGTTCCTGTCAGGGGCATATGACAGAATTGCTAGCTAGTGGTAACGATGAAAGCAATTCTAGTGACAGTCGGGATTATTCACAGCATGTTGCGTAGGTCGCTGCCATGAGATAGACCAAATAGGGTTACTAGGAGTCAAAAAGTGCTTTGGTTGAGTGTGGTGTTGCCCTTCAACCTGAGCATGACAACAAGGAAAAAAAACCCTGAAATGGATTTTAACCCCACTCTTTAAATTTAATTCTAGCCTTGCCTGCACTGGATTTCACTTCTCCTCCCGCTCTTGTTATTCAAGCCAACTCTTCTTAAAGAAAAAAAAAACCAAAAAACATATACCGTCACTTAGTGCACGGGATCGTCTTGTTTTCAAAGGGTGCTTCTATCTTGATATCCTTTGTCATCTTTCTTTGAGCCCGGTCCGATTAGACTCAACTTCCGCGCCTCCGAAATCTTTCTTTTTTTCAGAAGAAAGAGGTGTGAAATCCGCCCCGATCTTTTGTCGGTTATCGCTGTCGTTCTCGAGATAACCTCGTGAAATACTTTGTCGGCGTATAAACTTTGATTTCATTACACACCCATTGTCTACTTGAATCGCCCACAACAGCCCGTCATGTCTGTTCTTCCCGCTGAGGTTGCTACCGAGCTCGGCCAGCTTCTGCAGGCTCTGCAGTCGCCTGACAACACTACCCGCACCCAGGCCGAGGAGCACCTTCAAAAGAACTGGACCGCTACCCGCCCAGATATCCTGTTGATGGGTCTTGCTGAGCAGATTCAGCTGTCCCCAGAAGCCTCGGTATGTACAGGAACTTTTTAGACCCACCCACCATTGTCTGTTCACATGCTAATTTTGATCCGAACAGACCCGTTCGTTCGGCGCCGTTATCTTCCGTCGTATCTCCCAAAAGACCGGCAAGAATGCCGCCGGTGACACCATGGACCTTTTCCTTTCTCTTCCCGAGGAACAGGGTGCCGCTATCCGTGCTAAGCTTCTCGACACCTTGGCTACCGAGGCCCAGCGTCCCGTGCGCAACAAGATCAGTGACGCCGTCGCTGAGATTGCCCGCCAGTACACCGACAACGGTATGTTGATTTTTACATGACGTTAAAATCTATAGAATAAGACTAACCACTGTGGTCACTGCTAGATGGCTCTTGGCCTGAGTTGTTGAACGGTCTGTTCCAGCTTTCTTTGTCCCCAGAAGCCGAGAAGCGTGAGACCTCTTTCCGTGTCTTCGCTGCCACCCCGGCCATCATTGAAAAGCAGCACGAGGAGGCTATTGCTGGCGTCTTCAGCAAGGGTTTCAAGGATGACGCCGTCAGTGTATGTACATCGTATTACCATCAGTTTTATCTGTTCTTTGTCCTAACCAATTGTTTCTTTAAACTAATAGGTTCGTCTTGCCGCCGCTGACGCTTTTGCTTCATTCTTCTCCGGTCTCAGTCGCAAGGCCCAGGCTAAGTTCTTCGGTCTCCTCCCTGATCTCCTGAGCATTCTCCCACCCATCAAGGAGGCTGGCGATGCTGAGGATCTCTCCAGAGCTCTCCTGTCGCTTATTGAGCTTGCTGAGCGCTCCCCCAAGATGTTCAAGCCTCTTTTCCACCAGCTGGTTGTTTTCTGCATTGGTGTTGTTAGCGAGAAGGAGTTGGACAGCAACTGCCGCCAAAATGCCCTCGAACTTCTTGCCACCTTCGCTGATTACGCGCCGTCGATGTGCCGCAAGGACGAGTCTTACACCAACGACATGATCACCCAGTGCTTGAGTCTTATGACTGATCTCGACGAGGACGATGAGGACTGCAGCGAGTGGTTGGAGAGCGAGGATCTCGACCAGGATGAGAGCGACCAGAACCACGTTGCTGGTGAACAGACCATGGATCGTTTGGCCAACAAGCTTGGTGGCCCTACCATCCTTGCCCCTACTTTCAACTGGCTTCCCCGCATGATGACTTCTACTTCGTGGAAGGACCGCCACGCTGCTCTTATGGCCCTGTCTGCTATTTCCGAGGGTTGCCGTGATCTTATGATTGGCGAGCTTAACCAGGTTTTGGATCTTGTTATTCCTGCCCTGGCTGACCCCCACCCGCGTGTGCGCTGGGCCGGCTGCAATGCTCTCGGTCAAATGAGCACTGATTTTGCTCCCAAGATGCAGACTGATTACTTTGACCGCGTGCTCAAGGCTATCATCCCCGTTCTTGACTCTCCCGAACCCCGTGTCAAGTCTCACGCCGCTGCCGCTCTGGTCAACTTCTGTGAGGAGGCCGAGAAGGAGGTTTTGGAGCCCTACCTGGACGAGCTTTTGTCCCGTCTGTTCAACCTTCTTCACGACAAGCGTTACGTTCAGGAGCAGGCCCTGTCTACTATCGCTACCATTGCCGATGCCGCTGAGACCACCTTTGCCAAGTACTACGATTCGCTGATGCCCGTTCTCGTGAACGTGCTGCAGGGTGACAACGAGAAGGAACTCCGTCTTCTGCGTGCTAAGGCTATGGAGTGTGCTACTCTCATCGCTCTTGCCGTTGGTAAGGAGCGCCTTGGCGCTGACGCCAACACTCTGGTCAACATTCTCAGCAACATCCAGAAGGGTATTGAGGATGACGACGACCCGCAGGAGCAGTACCTCATGCACTGCTGGGGACGCATGTGCCGTGTTCTTGGCACTGACTTCCTTCCTTTCCTCCCTACCGTTATTCCTCCTCTCCTGGAGCTCGCTAGCGCCAAGGCCGATATCACTTTGGTTGAGGACGAGGAGCACATTGAGCAGATGCAGAACGAGGAGGGCTGGGAGTTGGTTCCCGTCAAGGGTAAGATGATTGGTATTCGTACCAGCATCATGGAGGACAAGCGTATGGCCATTGACCTGCTTGTTGTCTACGCTCAGGTTCTTGAGGAGAACTTTGCTCAGTTCGTTCCTGAAATCATGGACAAGATCGCCCTTCCTGGTCTTGCCTTCTTCTTCCACGACCCTGTCCGTTTCGTCTCTTCTAAGCTGGTTCCCGCTCTCTTGAACTGCTACAAGAAGGCGTACGGTCCTACTTCTAGCGAGCTCGCTGGCCTGTGGACTGGCACTCTGGAGAAGCTTCTGGATGTTCTCACTGCCGAGCCTGCCGTTGACACTCTCGCTGAGATGTACCAGGGCTTTTATGAGTCTGTTGAGGTTGTCGGTGCCAACTGCATGAGCACTGCGCACATGGAGAAGTTCATCGAGAGCGCTACTTCGGCTCTCGATGACTACCGGGACCGCATCAAGCAGCGTGCGGACGATAAGGAGGATGGTACTGGAGACGTTGACGAGGATGACTCTGATGAGCTTCTCATGGCTATCGAGGATGACCAGACTCTCCTCTCCGACATGAACAAGGCTTTCCACGCCATCTTCAAGAACCACGGAGCCGCCTTCTTGCCCGCCTGGGAGCGTCTCATGGACCTGTACACTGCCTTCCTCGTTTCCGAGGACCCCACCCAGCGCCAATGGGCTCTGTGCATCTTTGATGATGTTCTTGAGTACTGCGGCGAGCAGAGCATTCGCTATGCCAGCGTTCTGTCCCAGCCTCTCCTGGCTGGCTGCACGGATGAGTCTCCAGCTATCCGCCAGGCTGCCGCTTACGGTATCGGTGTTATTGCGCAGCGCTGTGGCCGTAGCTGGGATCAGTTCCTGACCAGCACTGTCCCCGCTCTTCTGGCCATTACCACTGTCAAGGATTCCCGTGATGAGGATAACGTGTATGCTACTGAGAACGCCTGCGCTGCTGTTGCCAAGATTCTGCACTTCGCCCCCACCACTGTCGGTGATGCTTCCGCTGTCGCCGAACAATGGATCCAGACTCTTCCCGTGGTCAACGATGATGAGGCTGCTCCCTACGTCTACTCCTTCCTGGCTGAGCTGATAGACAAGTAAGTTAATTTCTGTGTTTGAGTTAGGCGTGGTTTTGCCTAAGCAAAAGCCCGTGTAACGCAATGTTTTTGCACCTCCTGTGTAACTGTATGACTAATATGATGAATCTTTGTAGGAGCCACCCTAGTGTCACCTCTCGCCCCAGTGAGGTCTTCGTTTGGGTCGCGCAGGCTCTTGAGGCCAACATGCTTCAGGGCCAGACTCTGGCTCGTGTTGTCGCTTCGACCAAGAACCTGTGCACTGCCGCTGGTCTGAACCCCGCTCCTTTGATGGGCCAGTTCAGTGCCGAGGCGCAGGCCCGCATCCAGGCTCACTTCAGCTAAATGCTGCTGTTGAGGGACTGATATAGATATCTGTACCATGATGTGGATACAAAAAAAGGATGACAAACACCGTTGGGGGAAAAATAATGAGGTGGTGTTTGGGATGTTAAAAGGCACAGGCAACGAATGATTGAATGATTATCGCTTTTTGGTTTGCATGATAGAAAGCGAAAGGACCGGAGTGGACTGGGACTTGGAGGATCTCTTTTCTGTTGTTTTCTTTGTTTTCTTGGTTTAATAGTTGTGTCGTTTCTGTTTGGCATTGTGGACATATGTCAGGATTGGATTGGGTGTGCTTGTTTGAAGGGAGTTTTTGAAGATGTCTTTGGTTTTCTATTTTCTTTTCAATACCACTGTTTTTTGAGTTTGCCTTAGTTTAACGACCAATATTGCCTGGATGTTTCATGAGTGAACGATTCTTGACAGTTTAAATTTATGGTGCATAGTTGATTCAACAGCATAGCTTTCTTTATGCTGTCCATGCTTACACCGCAGCAGCTGTGTGAAAGACACACAGAACTAAGCTCGTTCCGCTATTCGGATTGGGATCTTGGTTTAGTCAGGACATAGCGAGAAGGATGTATCGGTAATGCTATGCATATCAGGTGAGCCGTGATATGCTGAAAGTCGGGTGAGATGACGAAACTGGTTATTCAGGCTAGTGGTTCGGTGTGTGTCCTAGTGTCTAGACTAACTTGTAAATAGGCAGTTTGTAACTTCTGGGTTCCCATGTTTGGTTTGCAAGGCCATCTTGGTGATTATGCATTCTGGTTCCTGTTCCATGGGTCGGTCAGTCACCGCAACGCCCGCTTATCGGGTGACTGCACGCTCTCTTTTTGGGCAAGCATGCATTGTGGCTATTTGGAGAGTCTTCCAAGTGGCTGCGGGAGAGATGCAGGTAAATCTCGGCCCATGTGGAGAAAGAAACCCATCACACGTCTACCGCTTGGGACTGCTGTAGAGGATGTGTGAATGACATCGGTGTTTACCCCCGTATGACTTGGCATCGTCATATCGTCCGTGTCATGCCGGATCTGGGAATGGATATGGCGAGGCGTCGACTCCTATATCTCTCGGTGGTTAGACGAATGTGAGGAGGGTGGTTTAGGCGCGACATAGTAGGCTGGTGATTGGAGCAGGAGGCCTGCAGTGGCGAAGAGACCGTATATTTCCGCGCGTCACACGACTGTGATGGAAGGCGGGCAGACTCTGCATATTGTCCATGCTCACGGACAAACATGCTCTTGCTTGCTGGGTCGCTCGCTAGTCGTTGGCGATGATGGCGGGGGTTTTGTTGGTTCCGGGGCGTGTTACGGAAGATGCGGGGGAGTGCCTTTTTTTCAACACTCGCGGAAAAAACATCAGGCTGTTAGGTCCATTTCACTTTGTGATAGTTGCCTTATCCACTTTTGGGGATACACAAGACGGTAGAGAGCTGGTTGGGCATTTACATACATACGTGGATGATTGAGATGCCATGTGCCGAGGCGCTGGTGGCTATGGTTGGGGCTTACGGTGCGGTATCCATTTTACGGGTCTTGAAGGGGAGGGACTATACACGCGTAGTATGGAGTAGACTAGATTTCCTCGTGCACTTTTGCGTGGTGGTGTCCGCAAACATATGCGGGTAGCCGCGAGGCCACGGGGGTTGGGCATGGAACCAAATAAACAGTGAGTCCAGATAGCATAAGAAGATGACGGGTTACGTCGTGCATGTGGTAAGTGACTGATTGGATATCAGTGATTTCGTACAGGTAGTTGGGAGTTTAGTACTAGATTCAACCTGCACTAGTCGATGGCATGCCGCCGTCCATTCATGGATGTCTATACACTACTTGTGCGTTAATCTCCACAGCGGCTAAGGGCATTATTCCCTTCTTCCGTTGTGTCAGTATGAGGCTGGTCATTGGGCTTCTCATATCCAACACATGATACAGTAAGCTAGTACAGTGGGGCTACTGCGTTTTCCGATACATGCTTTGGTCACCCGGGATGCTCTCGTTTGATCCATAAGTCGACGTGATCTGCTGGTATCTCAACTTTTCAACTGATTACATGGTTACCTTGTGGTCATCGACGGCTATCACGTCATACCATTCGGCTGCCTGGGTTGTGACATTTGACTAGGCCGACTCAACGATAGGTCGTACCGGTGAACCTTGGGTATACCGTATCCACAAGCATTAATGCTTATATTGTGCATAAAGTTGGTAGTCGACATGTATTTGTACACAACCTATCAGATTCTAAGTAGAGATTGTCGTCTCCAAGATACAGAGTTCCACTAGGACACATACTAAGTATTCAGAACCGAAGTACTTCCATCGTATATCCAAGATGCCATGACAAAACTACATTCAAGAGCCCAGCCACCGTATAATGTACAATGTCCAATCTTGCTTATTGCCACATTCTTGGATCCAAGTGGCACCGTACCCGCTCTGTAGCTTTCCGCGGAGTCAAGGGTAGGCTTGCCCTGTGGGGGCCTCGATGTGCCGTCTTGTTGCTTGATCAACGGCTTTCAATAGGATCGAACACTTGACCGGGTGATCTTAGGTGTTATCTGGGATACTTAAGTTTCTCCAACTTCGAATATACATGTATATATATGTCTCCGTTGGTCGTTTGTAGTTGGATACCAATGTTTGTAGCCCCAAGATGTGTGCATGTCAGCATTAGTTTGACGTCAATGACCGGCTTATGGGAGTCTTTTTGTCTAGTGATATCACCTGTTAATACAAGTAATACAATAAGAATGTACCTTTGCACCTATAGTTACTATGTAATAGAAATAACATATTGCTGGCCGGTATACTGAGAATCAGTCCGGCGTCATGCTCGGCCTATATGTGACATGATCTTAAATGCGCAATCCTGCCGTTTGTAGTAGGGCCTCCACTAGGTCATTTTTACCAAGGGACCCTCTATTGTTGCTTCTGTGCTGTAGTCTCACATTTAGTGGCTCTCGGAATCCACATCCTACTTCTCGGTTGCTTGAAACAAATGAACCGGCCCACTCTGCAATCATTGTGTAACCTTATATACCTCTGACGAGCATGCTGTTAGCTTACTCTTGGCTTACTCGTTCTAGATTTCTGTTGAGCATAAGGGGAGTATGACTAGTCGTTTAATGCACCTGTAGCCTACTTATCATAGGTTCTAGTTGGTCGACCCCCAAGATGTTGGCATATACCAGTGGGTCTATGCATAAACGTACATGTTAACACCAATCACTCTTTTCCTACATACCCACATGCACAGCTATTTGCTTACTATAGATTCTGAGGACCGTGGATTCAAGCGTTCATATAGTCGAGACGACTCCTAGCTATATCGTAGTGACCGAGTGTAGTTCCACATTAATAGAGGGCGTACACTGTTCGTCTGGCCCTGCTACTTCACAATCACATTCCTACAATCTCTTCCACTCATTCTCTCTCTTTCTACGTTCAAAGGTGCCTTCCTGGCGTGTTTGTTGCATATTCTAGTTGTTGTCTGTTTCGGGATACTACATATGCGGAACCGCTACGGCTGCTACCCCTCTAGCGGAATCCAAAAGCCCTGGCCTTATTACATCTACCTATTTCGAGTCTGGTATATCTATCTGCTGGTTCACTTCCCCTGCGCTTCTGACCGACATACATGTCTGTCCTCGTCTGCTTGCCGAGTTCCATTCTAAACTTGGCCGTTTTCTCGTTTCATCTTTCCCCTTTCAATCTTGTTCTTTGCGCTCGTGGTAGGGGTCGTTTCGCCTGTCAGTTGACTGGTTCCCGGAAATATATCCTCCTTCTAGTGACCCTCTCCTGTTCTGTTCTTGTCTTGTGGTCGCCGTATCACTGTGACACGGGTTACTTCCATCGAGACCCCGGGGCCTTCGTTGGCTCGAAAGTAGAAGGATCCCGGCTCGAGAAAAAGGAAAAGAGAGAGAGAAAGAAAGAGAAAACCAACACAGCTGCCTTGGACAGTTTCTGCCTTCTAGTCATTTACAGGAATCTGGCGTTTGTCTAGGCATTCAATTTATCGTCTGTTAGTCGACCCCTCTGTCAGTTCTCTGAAACTATCAACTTGCAATAACCTCTACGATTCCGTCCACTATCGGGGTCTTCTGTGCATCCATACATCGCCAAGTTCCGGGCCTCTTTTCATCTTCATATTGGCCTGGGGGTTTTACTCTGGGCGCCTGAAAGTCTGGCACTGCCATCTCGTGTCGGCTTTATGCGAGCCTGGCATTATCGCAGCATCGCCAACCATTCTCACATAGTGTCAATATCTGCCATGCGATAACCAACTTTATGTCGACGCGCAAATCAATGGCCCAGTTGTGCCGCTTCATGCTCAACTGATCGACCCCAAAATACGCATTCATCCTGTCACGGCGGCATCTTTGTTTTGTTTCTTCTGATTTTTTCATGTTTTGTTTTGTTTGATTTTCATATCGTTGGCTATTTTGTTTGCATTTCCAATTTCATGTTTCGTTTGGTGGAATACTTTGCTGTTCATTGTAAGCTTACATTCACAGTCATCGACTAAAACACACGATTTGCTAACACACAGTCTGCATTACGCAACGTCCAGTCTTCTATATACCTCATTTTTGTTTGTTATACCTTCATTGTTACCATGCGTCCTTTGATGCCCCCACACTTTCCCGGTCCCAGTACTGTCATCGGTGGCGCCAATTCCACCAATCCTGGCCTTCGGTCCGGACCGGCATCCCCACCCGCATATCTTGATAGCTCCTTTGATATTCTGGAGCCCGAGGCTTCTGAGACTCAGCCCGAGTCTTTGGGTGAAATAATTAACCGGAGGCAAACCCGTTTAGACGCGGAATACACCACCGGGCCATTAGAAAGTAATTGGAACTCACGCCAGACGTCAGCTGTTTGGGATTCTACATGGACATCGCAACAACCATGCACAGAAGTTGGAGGTCCATTGTCAAGCACGGCACAATCTTCTACGTTTGCAACACCTTCTTTAATGCCTGATGCACGATTNCTCAAGGTTTCTTCTTCTATGTTACCACATCCGGGCGTCCTAGGACCACGTTCTCGTTGGCCTCATCGTCAATCTTGGTCTGTTTCGAATGCTGCCACTCTTCCGCCCTTTCATCATAGTCGGTCAAACTCTCTTCCTCAGTTAGAACAGCAAAATTACTTGGCGTATAGCAGAGCATTGAATCCCCGTCTTCACTCCACATATCATCCAAATCCGGTATATTCTGTCAACAATGGATTCATTATGCCTCAGCAGCACTGGCAGCCTCCCAATTTTAACTCTGCTTCAGGGCTCTGGCCACGGCACTTTCCTTCGGTAAATCAGAGTTCATCAGGTGTATCGTCAATTCCCGGTCCAATCACTCATAGTTTTGGGACTACGCTTGATATACCTGCGTTACTGAAGAGCATTCTGACGAGACCGAATCCCAAATATGATGTCGGAGCTGTAGACATCAACTGTGCCTTCACAGTCTGTGACGGATCGTCTCATGATTACCCTATAGTCTTTGCATCAGACGCACTATATCACATGAGCGGGTATAACGAGACTGATTTGATGGGGAAAAACTGTCGTCTTTTTCAAGACCCGGCTGGTGGTTTCCGGGCTCCTCGGTGCTCTGAGGATGAATCTCATGAATATCGCGATAGAGACTCTCGCACTAAATCATCCGTACCATTTGATATCAAAGTATCTAGTATAAAAGGCCAGTTGGTCGATACCCGGACCACAGCCTCTATACGTCATGCATTGGAGCAAGGCGAAGAAAGTCGCCATGTCTTGATCAATTACCGTAAAGGCGGCGTGCCTTTCTTGAACGCACTTACGATTATCCCAGTGGAATATAAAGACAAGAAGTACTTTGTTGGTTTCATGCTTGACCTTGTAGAGAGCCCGGACTCTGTTGCTCCTAGCACCCACAACTCTCACGTGGGTAACATCTTGATCGACTATAGACACGCCAGTCAAAATATGGATGGGCGGAGCTGGTCGGGAAAGCCAAACGTGAATCTTGCTTTGATCTTTGACACTATCAAAACACCAACGGAAGACAATATGCCCCCTTTGCCTCAACAGGCCAGCCTAATGCATCCAGCTCCGTCAGAAATACGAAGTAATTCCCGGAAAGAACCAAAGACGGAGATTCCAAACGACAGATCTAGCGCCGATGTTGGTCAAAGGCAGGCATCTGGGAGTTCATCCTCCAAGACAGCACTTGAATCTTTCTTAGCAATGAACTGTAAATCTTACTCTGAACCCGCGGATGGTAATGNATCTTGGTCTGTTTCGAATGCTGCCACTCTTCCGCCCTTTCATCATAGTCGGTCAAACTCTCTTCCTCAGTTAGAACAGCAAAATTACTTGGCGTATAGCAGAGCATTGAATCCCCGTCTTCACTCCGCGTATCATCCAAATCCGATGTATTCTGTCAACAATGGATTCCTTATGCCTCAGCAGCACTGGCAGCCTCCCAATTTTAACTCTGCTTCGGGGCTATGGCCACGGCACTTTCCTTCGGTAAATCAGGGTTCATCGGGAGTATCGTCAATTCCCGGTCCAATCACTCACAGTTTTGGGACTACGCTTGATATACCTGCGTTACTAAAGAGCATTTTAACGAGGCCGAATCCCAAATATGATGTCGGAGCTGTAGACATCAACTGTGCCTTCACAGTCTGTGACGGATCATCTCATGATTACCCTATAGTCTTTGCATCAGACGCACTATATCACATGAGNCGAGACTGATTTGATGGGGAAAAACTGTCGTCTTTTTCAAGACCCGGCTGGTGGTTTCCGGGCTCCTCGGTGCTCTGAGGATGAATCTCAGGAATATCGCGATAGAGATTCTCGCACTAAATCATCCGTACCATTTGATATCAAAGTATCTAGTATAAAAGGCCAGTTGGTCGATACTCGGACCACAGCCTCTATACGTCATGCATTGGAGCAAGGCGAAGAAAGTCGCCATGTCTTGATCAATTACCGTAAAGGTGGCGTGCCTTTCTTGAACGCACTTACGATTATTCCAGTGGAATATAAAGACAAGAAGTACTTTGTTGGTTTCATGCTTGACCTTGTAGAGAGCCCGGACTCTATTGCTCCTAGCACCCACAACTCTCACGTGGGTAACATCTTGATCGACTATAGACACGCCAGTCAAAATATGGATGGGCGGAGCTGGTCGGGAAAGCCAAACGTGAATCTTGCTTTGATCTTTGATACTATCAAAACACCAACGGAAGACAATATGCCCCCTTTGCCTCAACAGGCCAGCCTAATGCACCCAGCTCCGTCAGAAATACGGAGTAATTCCCGGAAAGAACCAAAGACGGAGATTCCAAACGGCGGATCTAGCGCCGATGTTGGTCAAAGGCAGGCATCTGATAGCTCATCCTCCAAGACAGCACTTGAATCATTCTTAGCAATGAACTGTAAATCTTACTCTGAACCCGCGGATGGTAATGTTGCATCTGGTCCAGGATCTGTCACAAGCAACAAGTTTCACCAAATGAACCAAGGTTGCGTAGATACTCGCAAACCAGGCGAGAGCCTGTCAGTCCCGTCGATTCCGGAAAATGAGTCAATGTCGACGATTGTATACGATCAGCATNTTCTTAGCAATGAACTGTAAATCTTACTCTGAACCCGCGGATGGTAATGTTGCATCTGGTCCAGGATCTATCACAAGCAACAAGTTTCACCAGATGAACCAAGGTTGCGTAGATACTCGCAAACCAGGCGAGAGCCTGTCAGTCCCGCCGATTCCTGAAAATGAGTCAATGTCGACGATTGTATACGATCAGCATCCCCAATATCGACCTCCTCCCGGGTCTGATCGTATGATTTCCCTTCTAGATTCGTTGACAGATATAGTGTTGATATTAACTCCGCGAGGTGTTTTACAGTATGCTTCACCTGCATCCTGCAAAAGATCACTAGAGTACCACCATAGTGATATTGTTGGTAACCATATCTCGACGATTTGTCACCCCAGCGACATCACGTATGTAACTCGGGCGTTGTTAGCCTTGGATACTCGTGTCAAAGCTCGGAATGGTATTGGAGTGCGGTCGTCTNATCCCCAATATCGACCTCCTCCCGGGTCTGATCGTATGATTTCCCTTCTAGATTCGTTGACAGATATAGTGTTGATATTAACTCCGCGAGGTGTTTTACAGTATGCTTCACCTGCATCCTGCAAAAGATCACTAGAGTATCACCATAGTGATATTGTTGGTAACCATATCTCTACGATTTGTCACCCCAGCGATATCACGTATGTAACTCGGGCATTGTTAGCCTTGGATACTCGTGTCAAATCTCGGAATGGTATTGGAGTGCGGTCGTCTCTGTCTGGTGTACAAGAGGATCTACAATCGGCGCCTGTTTTAGGCGATCAGAGATCTGTTGCTACAAACAACAGTGCAACATTTGGACCACGTGACGAAAATACTCTTTCTTCGGCTCGAGATCATCAGGGACTCAAGGTACTTGGAGCTGAAAAAAGAAGTACAGATGAAACCAGCTTGGTATTTCGGACGCGGAAAAAACATGGCGGGTGGGTTTGGATGGAATGCCGATGTACCATGTTCTCTTATTCTGGACGTCAAGCTTGTTGGGTACTATTGGTTGGGCGAGAGCGGAGACCTCCACTGTGGGTATCGCGGTTTTTTCCCAAACACTCTCAATTTATGAAAGAACACGGTCAATCTCCTAGTATCGGTCATTCTAACAAGGCGGCGTCATACAAGTCTTTACCTGTATCTAAAAGTGGCAAACAATGGAGGAGATCTAGCTTGATGGGTTCTTGCCATGGCNCATGGCGGGTGGGTTTGGATGGAATGCCGATGTACCATGTTCTCTTATTCTGGACGTCAAGCTTGTTGGGTACTATTGGTTGGGCGAGAGCGGAGACCTCCACCGTGGGTATCGCGGTTTTTTCCCAAACACTCTCAATTTATGAAAGAACACGGTCAATCTCCTAGTATCGGTCATTCTAACAAAGCGGCGTCATGCAAGTCTTTACCTGTATCTAAAAGTGGCAAACAATGGAGGAGATCTAGCTTGATGGGTTCTTGCCATGGCACAAGGAAAACACTTTCCCGGGGCGAAAGAATGTATTCGATTGGTATGGGTGTTAACCAGGAGAGTGAGACCAGCAATTGGAACCACAAGGAAGATTCGGGTTCCCCACATTACCGGAATTTCAGTCCGGGAGATGGAGTGTGGATGAAGACATCGACATCAGGCATTATCCTCTATGTCTCATCTAATTCAACTTGGGTGCTCGGCAAATCACCCGCTACACTGGTCGGACAAGACATCCAAGTTTTATGGCCTAGTGGAGATGGTGGTGACATAAGCCACGAAGGCAATGGAGCCAACTCCACCAGATATTGTGATTCACATGAAGCTTCTACGGCCAACAGTCTTGAGCTTTGTCTCAAGAAAGTTGCGGCGTCGGGCAAGTCTGCACGGTGTCTCCACGTTTTATCTTGTGCAATCGATGGCAGACGAGACAGTGGGGCTACCGGGTCGGAGGAGTTGCCCAGAGTTTGTTTTGAAACTTTAGCCTTTCCGGGAAACGATCGCAAGGACAGACCATCGTCTTATCTCATTACCTATTCGAGAGCCCATGACTGTCGCGGCTTTGATATGTGTGGAACACCAACATCAACACCCCCTCATGTTGGCGACGCACGTCTTGGCTGCACAGAAAACGTCACTGAATGGTCAGGTAATATCAAGGATGGTGGTAATGACGAAGATGTGTTACCATACCCGTTGAATATTGTCAAGCATGAACATGATGAAGCTAGTCTCTCGATGGATGGTCACGATTTCCAGAATATTGTCGAGGTACAACAACGGCAATTTGCTTCTCAGAAAGGTGTGCAGCACAGTGGCAGCTTAAAGCGGAAGTTCCAAGACGGCGATGAAGGGAAATCTTCTAAACGCGCTCGAGCTACAAACGATTGCCGACAGGTACAAGGTGATTTNACAGTGGGGCTACCGGGTCGGAGGAGTTGCCCAGAGTTTGTTTTGAAACTTTAGCCTTTCCGGGAAACGATCGCAAGGACAGACCATCGTCTTATCTCATTACCTATTCGAGAGCCCATGACTGCCGCGGCTTTGATATGTGTGGAACACCAACATCAACACCACCTCATGTTGGCGACGCACGTCTTGGCTGCACAGAAAACGTCACTGAATGGACAGGTAATATCAATGATGGTGGCAGTGACGAAGATGTGTTACCATACCCGTTGAATATTGTCAAGCATGAACATGATGAAGCTAGTCTCTCGATGGACGGTCACGATTTCCAGAATATTGTCGAGGTACAACAACGGCAATTTGCTTCTCAGAAAGGTGTGCAGCACGGTGGCAGCTTAAAGCGGAAGTTCCAAGACGCCGATGAAGGGAAATCTGCTAAACGCGCTCGAGCTACAAACGATTGCCGACAGGTACAAGGTGATTTCCCATCTGGGCTTGGAAAACCTCAATCTATTGGCTATCCGGATTCATTTGCACCTACCGATAATGACTCTCCAATGTTTGATGGTTCGGAACCACAGACATCTGATAGGCTGGTAATTGGAAACAATGTCGCTGATGAGCAGCTCACTTGCTCTTTAGAGGACTCCATGCCTGTTGATCAATTTATGCCCGACTTGGAGCCTTCTGCTGCATTTCATTGGAAAAGTAAATTAGAGATGCTAGTCAAGGAAAACATTGGTCTCCGGGCACAGGCTAATCAGTTGTTGGGTTCGAAAGTTTCCCAAGGGGATGTCAAGGATAAACAGCGGGCGTCCTTGAGTGGCAGTACATTTTTGGATAGGAACGGAAGCTCTCTGCAGCCNCTAAACGCGCTCGAGCTACAAACGATTGCCGACAAGTACAAGGTGATTTCCCATCTGGACTTGGAAAACCTCAATCTATTGGCTATCCGGATTCATTTGCACCTACCGATAATGACTCTCCAATGTTTGACGGTTCGGAACCACAAACATCTGATAGGCTGGTAATTGGAAACAATGTCGCTGATGAGCAGCTCACTTGCTCTTTAGAGGACTCCATGGCTGTTGATCAATTTATGCCCGACTTGGAGCCTTCTGCTGCATTTCATTGGAAAAGTAAATTGGAGATGCTAGTCAAGGAAAACATTGGTCTCCGGGCGCAAGCTAATCAGTTGTTGGGTTCGAAAGTTTCCCAAGGGGATGTCAAGGATAAACAGCGGGCNTCCTTGAGTGGCAGTACATTTTTGGATAGGAACGGAAGCTCTCTGCAGCCAACCTCGGAGTTGCCCGAGAGCACACGGTTGGTAATGCAATCAACCATGACACAGATATGGGCAGGCTCGGACGACACTTCTAAGCTGAATCCAGCCGCCACCATGGTGACGTGCATTCCATCTCTACTTTCTGACGCTTCCGCAATGCAGCAGGTTCCAGGTGCACAGTCGCATATATCATCAGTTCCACCCGGGGGTCTCACTAACGCGTCTGTCGAACTGACTCGGCCTCCAGTTCCAAGCTTTGTGGGAATCGCTGATTCAAATACGGGCTTAATAAGTGGCTCAATGACGTTGTCTAAGTCTGAGTCGTCATTGGGACAGTCTTGCGTCGATAACAAGGGGGGCATTCACGATAACTCTTGTTACGGGGTTAATGTGGAATCCGAGTTTTCCGGTCATGGTGCTTTTGAACAGAGTGGTCCTACATCGGGTTTTGCTGACCTAAAAACACGTGATGGGGACAAGAAGGATTGCTCTTTATTAACAGGTGTTTCTCAAAGTAACAGTCAAGCACCAAGCTTCGGGGCTAACTTAGCTGTGGATAACATATTTGACGCNAATAAGTGGCTCAATGACGTTGTCTAAGTCTGAGTCGTCATTGGGACAGTCTTGCGTCGATAACAAGGGGGGCATTCACGATAACTCTTGTTACGGGGTTAATGTGGAATCCGAGTTTTCCGGTCATGGTGCTTTTGAACATAGTGGTCCTACATCGGGTTTTGCTGACCTAAAAACACGTGATGGGGACACGAAGGATTGCTCTTTGTTAACAGGTGTTTCTCAAAGTAACAGCCAAGCACCAAGCTTCGGGGCTAACTTAGCTGTGGATAACATATTTGACGCCAGAGTTACACAGGTTCAAAATGGCTTCGGCGGTCCGAGAAGGGTGTCGATGATAACACCGCCATCCCAGATGCTACCGGCAATGAGTCCAATAGCCATACAAAGCTCTCGTGCACCTGATATCGTTGGGTCTGGGTTTACTACATTATCAAATGCTGTATCACCCACACGTGGTATGGTTATCAGTAACGATTATGACAATATCGGTCAAGATGCACAGATCCGAGAGTCAGGACTTCCACCACAACACTACCATGCAAATCAACATGATGCACACGCGGTATACCAAGGCTTCAGCGGAGGTAATAACGGGCAAGGCATATCAAGCGGGCAAATATTTCCGCCACAACGGACGGTGAACCATACGCCACTGGGTAGACTTTACGCTGGCCAATCATTTTTCGGTAGGTTACCTTCAGCTCAACAGCAGATATCGGGGGTCCCAGTGGCGAACGCCATGGCTGATAGCTCTGGGGGGTTTCCTGTGTCGTCTTACCCTTTTGGTTCAGGGTGTAATGCAGGTGTTGTGGAGACTGTCTTGGGATCAAGCTCGCCACGTCCAGTAAACACGACATGCTCTAGTATGATGTGTGAAGATAGGATGGCGGTCATGGTGTCTAGTGGCAATTTAGGCGATGAGGGTAACTTTGATGGAGGCTTGTTGGATTCTATTTCGCCCCGACATGGAAATAGTAATACGGGTGACGTGATTGATTGTATTCCGGGTGGGGTATATGGGTTTTAGGCTTTCGTGATTGCTTAGTTCAATCATGGCATGAGACTGCAGTGGCCCGTTGTCGGAGTATCGTGATGATGGGATAGGCTATGATGAAATTGTGGGTGCTCTTTTTACAGAATTGGGGTATCAGGATAGTTGGTAGTCTTTTTGTTTTTGTTCTTTTGTGTTTTTTTTCTATTTTGGCGGTGAGTTTTGGTTGTTTGTTTGTCTGCATCTGCAGTGCTTTGGTGAGAGTATGTCCAGATTTAGAATGGTTACATGTCTTGGGATCAAGCTCGCCACGTCCAGTAAACACGACATGCTCTAGTATGATGTGTGAAGATAGGATGGCGGTCATGGTGTCTAGTGGCAATTTAGGCGATGAGGGTAACTTTGATGGAGGCTTGTTGGATTCTATTTCGCCCCGGCATGGAAATAGTAATACGGGTGACGTGATTGATTGTATTCCGGGGGGGGTATATGGGTTTTAGGCTTTCGTGATTGCTTAGTTCAATCATGGCATAAGACTGCGGTGGCCCGTTGTCGGAGTGTCATTATGATGGGATAGGCTATGATGAAATTGTGGGGGCTCTTTTTACAGAATTGGGGTATCAGGATAGTTGGTAGTCTTTTTGTTTTTGTTCTTTTGTGGTTTTTTCTATTTTGGCGGTGAGTTTTTGTTGCTTGTTTGTCTGCATCTGCAGTGCTTTGGTGAGAGTATGTCCAGATTTAGAATGGTTACATAGCTTCCCATGGTTATTAAGGAATACGATATATCAGTAAGGCATACATATGTTGTACGTTGTTAGGATCTGTAACGCCATAAGAAGATGTTCTTTGGTGTACAATTCGTTTGGTCTGTTGATTTCTTCTGTGACCTAAATAGTAACTATTCTGGAAAAGTAAAAGTAGATGAGGCTGAGATGACTCTATTCCGTTAGGTTCTTTCCTGAAGATTGAGCAATCGTATCTGTGTGACGCTATAAGTTATTCCATGAAGTGGTATATCAACCATTGAAAGAAAATTAAAATAAGAATCTAGTTTTGTAAATGCAAGGTCCTTTTGAAGGGACAAAGGCGGTTTTAGGTATGTGTTCTGTAATAAACACATGTACATATCTGATTCTCATCTTAATGCAGTGTCATCTACCATATCCTTAGTCACGAGTCCTCCACGGAAGAAAATGCAAAGTCCAAATATACTTTTTCCATCCGTCCATCTCATTACAGCCATGTTATTGGAGGATCTTCCTTTTTTTTTGTACTTGTCTTGTATCCTGATTAGGTTTGGGGGACTCTAATTGTAATTTATATCTGTGTAACGAACTTGACTTTTTTTNTATGTCCAGATTTAGAATGGTTACATAGCTTCCCATGGTTATTAAGGAATACGATATATCAGTAAGGCATACATATGTTGTACGTTGTTAGGATCTGTAACGCCATAAGAAGATGTTCTTTGGTGTATAATTCGTTTGGTTCGTTGATTTCTTCTGTGACCTAAATAGTAACTATTCTGGAAAAGTAAAAGTAGATGACTCTATTCCGTTAGGTTCTTTCCTGAAGATTGAGCAATCGTATCTGTGTGACACTAAGTTATTCCATGAAATGGTATATCAACCATTGAAAGAAAATTAAAATAAGAATCTAGTTTTGTAAATGCAAGGTCCTTTTGAAGGGACAACGGCGGTTTTAGGTATGTGTTCTGTAATAAACACATGTACATATCTGATTCTCATCTTAATGCAGTGTCATCTACCATATCCTTAGTCACGAGTCCTCCACGGAAGNAAATGCAAAGTCCAAATATACTTTTTCCATCCGTCCATCTCATTACAGCCATGTTATTGGAGGATCTTCCTTTTTTTTTGTACTTGTCTTGTATCCTGATTAGGTTTGGGGGACTCTAATTGTAATTTATATCTGTGTAACGAACTTGACTTTTTTTTTTTTTTTACTTGTTTTGTCGTTGGGCGTAGACTTGTCGTTTTGTATGTCTTCTTTGGGAAGGGGGATGGACTCGTTTGAGGGGAGGGAATGAAGGAACCTGCATTTGAGGTTACACTTGTAGGGTTTAGGACCCTATGGGGTATTTTTATGTGGTGTGGGATGGTGTTGGTTGGTGTGTACGGGTGGATGTGTTACTTTTGATGGATATGTGGTGAGTTTGAAAGGTGGTATGACGTTCGAGACGAATGGATATATAGAATCTCAGTCACAAGTTTGGTATGTATGTCTTCTTGGTCGTCCAGAATTAGACTGAGTGAATTTCAAAGTTACCCAGTTCCCTTGTCGTTAGGACAAAGGTCTAGACCAAGACAATACTAAAAGAGTCGGAGGATGGTATCTACATACATAGAATAGGATGGAACTAAAACTAAATCCAAACCCAACAACGAACAACGCCGAACAAGGCTCCTCAATCCTAAAGGGATATTTCCTTTTTCACCATGTGAGAAGACGACGCATGCCACGCACCAATGACGCAAACTAGTTCAGGGCAAAAAGGCTGAGTCGGCGGAAGATTCTGGCTATTTTGGCGGGGTTGCGTGGCGGCTTACTTGGTGCGTTTTGGGTGATGTGAGGGGGTTCGTCGTACATATGTAGTTACATATGTAGTTACATACAGCTATACGAAAATGCCAACAGAGAAAGACGGCATAAAAAGGGCAGAAAAGCGGGGGATCACACACGTTGGATCGTGTATATGGATCTTTTATGGGAGAGAGAGGTACTTGCGGCGGCGGACACGGGACGGAGTATATATGGATATAATTTCTACGGTCCGTGGTTCTCGTTGCCTTACCGGGGATATTTGTGGGGATTAGTGACGGGGACATTGCGTAGTCCGTGGGGCGGCGACAGTTATATGTATGACGATGAGTGAGTGGGTTAGGGTTAACGGTCGTGTAGATTACGTGCGTGTGGGTGTTTAAAGACGGGATCACGGCGGGAATGGGTAAGAAGGGATGATGATGGGATTTGCTGGTTTGATGGGTTGGTTGACGTATGTACATAGTTGTTCCTGTGTTGAACCAAGGGAATCGATGGGTTTGCGGGATACAGATGAGGGAGATTACTCGGTGCGTATAAAGTTGCCACTGGATGGATGCATGATAGTCCGTTCGTTACACGGGTTTAAACAGATGGTCACCTACCATGATAGGGTATCTTTCCCGTCATCCATTTACATAGAACACAGCCAGGAATGTCTTAAGTACGTCGGGAGATACTAAGAAGCCGATAAGGAATCCATTTATCTCGGGGTACTGCGAAGAGAAGAAACGAAGGCATATACCTTCCACGCTCAATAACAGTCAAAATACCACACCACTTTCTTCAACCCAATCTAAATTCTTCAGTCTCCCCCGTCACCCAAGTCCATCATCAACATCACCGGACTCTACCAAATCAAAGATATCCCACAACAGCCACCCAAGCCACACACACAACCCTCCAGAGTCAATACATCCATACATACCCAAACATTATACCTCAGAATCCCAAAGAAGCCCACCAAAAAAACAAACAAAACACACCGCGATTTCCTCCCAAATTTCCAAACCAAGGAACGTCTTTCCCAATTAGTCCACCTTCTCTTTTAGGAACTTTCCTATTCGGGCCATATACCATAATTGACCGGCCTACCTAATTGGGAAGTCTGTTGTTTGATGTAATATTTTTGGGTGGTGATTGTCGGGACGAACCAAGTAAGAAAGATGGGTTTTAGTTAGTTTTTTTCTTGCGCTATGGAGGGGAGACTAAGAGGAAGGAAAAAGACTGAAGGGTGGATTGGGTTTTGTTAGTGGTTGTTGTTCGTGTAGGATGGTATCTATGATACGTAAGGGAGGAAGTTGATTTGCGCGAGATTGGGGTTGGAGTGGAGGTTTACTGGTTTCTAGATTTGGGGGTATGGAGAATGTGTATGTATATGTTTGTATTCAGGTTTGTTTCTTCCTGGGAATGTAATGTGCCCTGACTTAGAAGGGGAATGTATTGTTTGTTTGTCACAGGGACATATCAAAGTCAAGTCTGACATGACAGTCTACATAGTTCTGACCTACCTACCTACAAAGTTGTTTTCCCCGCTTAGTCCAGATTCCAAGACGAGACGCAGTGGCTACGGCAAAGCAAACTAGCCATCGTCTCAACCGCTTTATAAGCACAGAAAAAAACTCACGATGGCACGGCTCTAGAGACCGGTTTACAAGGGGTATGCGAGAAGTAAGGTTAGTGGGTATCTTGATCCTATCGAGTGAAAGCTTCCAACCAGTGGCGTTGTATTTGATGGTGATTTGGACAACCACCGAGATTAAAAAGGTCCGCCACGTCCCCCATCCACAGCGGAAATGGCGTTCTGAGTAGTATGTATCTGGGTGGTGAGAACTTGTGGGCGTCATTGGTGGATGTAACATCTTTAACAAGCTTTATCAAAACCACCAAAGGTGCCGAGGACAGACAAGGTACTCAGTAGAGCACTTTAGTCTAGACCATACCATTGATTAATCCTCTAAATCGATCCAACCCAAACATCTCATCCGCATATTCCCTGGCCGGATAACCCGTCTCCAAGCTATACATGTATCTACCAAACTTTGAAGACTCCGTTTTGATACGTCTATATAAAGACACAAGGTCCTCGGGATCTCCGGTATGGTTTGTTCTAAAGGTATGTAGACCACTTTTATCATGTGTGGTGGAGTCACTTGTAGCACGCCAAATAGAAGATTTTGTTTACGAGAGAAGAGGGGAAGAAGCCGATGGCCGAGTCGACACGGAGATGGTACCGAGACATGATTATGTGATGTTTTGGTAGAAACAAGGCCACTAGGATGAAGAAAGATTATCCACCACCACCACACAAACACCTTGAAGAAACGAGGCGCTGTTGTTTCAGTTGACTGAAAAAAAATCCCAAGTTCCCAACGCCAGTCGATCACAAGTAACCGCACAAATCGGCCAGGCCATGAATTAGCCTTACATGAATCAGTCACCATCTCGCCCCCCCAAAAAAAAAAAACCAAGATCTCTCCTAACAGCCTTTTTCCTAGTCCATTCGGCTGATTATCACCTTTTTCGGCCTACTAAACGGACAAAGCGTAGATAGATAGATAACCATGACAAGGTCCCAGCGCGCGCTGGCAATATATGATGACGTTGAATTCATGGTGGTATTTACTTGGTCGTGTTGTATGATACTATTATGACGGGTAGACTTTGAATAAGAAACTTTGCTTGGTCACATGTGAAATTGGAAGGAATTTTGGCTTTGGATAGGGTTATATAGTAATATACTGTAATTGGACTATTT